>CAWUFW010025728.1:0-41149 GCA_963921515.1 Calotriton arnoldi
GATTCCGATTTGGGCCGGAAAACGTACCGACCGACTCGGTACGGGAATTTAGTCCGACCGACACGTACCAGCGCCCGTCCGACCCGGGTAGTACGATGAAATGAATGGGAATCACGACCGACTCAGCACGGAACTCAAGGCGAACGACCGACCCGGACGGAAACAAGCTATCCGGCCGGGAAACCACGCAAATCGAACCGACCGACACGCATCAGGAAATAACCTAAACGAAACGTACCCGCGAACTCCGACCCGCGCAGTACGATGCAATGGGTGCAAATTCAGACCGATTCGTATGGAGCCCAAGCCGTACGACCGACACGCATACAAAACCCAGCCGAACAAACACAATACTCCGCAACCGACGCGTACGCCGCATATGAAACTGAGCTGAAACACAGCGGGAACGACTCGGAGAGGCGCGCACGAGACAACTGCAACGTCCTTCTCGGTCAGAAGAACGACTCCTACATGCACAATAATCACAAATGAAAAATACAAAAAAAAGGGCAAAACAAGCAATGACAAAGCCAATAAATACAGGGGTGAAAAACATGGAACAAGGACACACCCCCAACTCCACCTACATAAAGCCCACAAATCCCTACCATGATCCTTTGCAAATTCCACTGACCTGCCAGCACAGAACACCATCACACAGCAAACACAGACACACACACAGCTCATCCAACACAAAAGCCACACACCATTAGCACCTCAACAAATGGCACCCTCACACACACCCAGCAAAACCTACACTCACACACCCTCACTTGCACACACACACATCAATCACCACCACCACCCATCACCATGCCCCCAAAGAAGAATCCAAAGTTCCTAGATAGGGAATTGGAAGTCATGGTAGACGAGATCCTGAGGGTAGAGCCACAGTTGTTTGGCACATTGGTCCAACAGACCCCCATGTCGCAGAAAACCAAGATGTGGGCGAGGATCGTCGACAGGGTGAACGCACAATCACCATGTTTGCGCACAAAGGAAGACATCCAGAACAGGTGGTATGATGTGCGCAGGAGGGTCAGAGACTTACTCAAGAAGGATTACCTCCTGAGCCAGCACACCGGCAGTGGCCCTCCGGCAAAACCAGTATACCTCAGGCCCTGGGAGGAGAAGGTGCGGGCCATCCTACCACCAGTGAGCGTATATGGACTAACAGACATCCCAGAGCCTGGTGAGTACACAACTAATATACACAATATTGTGTGCCAATACACACACATCACTGTCAAGGGGACAGTCAAACCATCCACCCCTAGCAAATCAACAGCAACCAAAAGATAATCATCCCAAGATGTGTATGTTAGTTAGATAAACACAATACATGCCATCTCATAGTGATATGTAACTGTGTCATGACATGTACAAACCTAACAACAAATAGAGTAAGGCAGTGGCACAAATATAACCAACAAACACTGTCTGATATTTTGCCACCACTAGAACACCACCTCACAGGGAAGCTCACTTAAAGGAAGGAATTCTGTGTATGCTGGTGAAGTCAGTGTAGCCAATAGCATGATGGGAGTTGTAGTCACAGATACTGCTCACCCTCACAATTGGCCCATCAACACCACTCTGCACCATGCTCACATCACAGGAAGTGGATAAGGACTGACAAGATGGTTGACACTGGGTACTGCTGTGGGGAGCACAAGGCCCTGCTGGGAACTGTGCACCAACAAACAGCACAACACCACTGCCTGACATCCTGAAAGCCAACTTGCACTCCCTGCAATGCAAGCACGTTGCATGGTAGGATATCTGGCTGGGTGGGAAGGAGGACTCACAGCACTGACCATAGTTACAAGCAGCTCACCTCACACCCCCTCAACACAAACTCCACATAACACACCTGGGAGAATGCAATGCCTCACATACCAAATGAAGATCCCACAAAGAACCACCACCCTGGGTAATGCTGTGTGAAGCACAGGGACACTCCTGGGACTTGTAGCCAAACAAACGCAAGGACAACACTGTCAGCCTTCCTGTCAGCACAGACACACTACCCCACAGGAAGCAGAGTCAAAAGGAAGGAAGTACGGGCATGCTGGGAAGGGGGTGTAGGCAATAGCATGATGGGAGTTGGAGTCACAGATACTGCTCACCCTCACAATTGGCCCATCAACACCACTCTGAACCATGCTCACATCACAGGAGTGGATAAGGACTGACAAGATGGCTGACACTGGCTACTGCTGTGGGGAGCACAAGGCCCTGCTGGGAACTGTGCACCAACAAACAGCACAACACCACTGCCTGACATCCTGAAAGCCAACTTGCACTCCCTGCAATGCAAGCACGTTGCATTGTGGGATATCTGGCTGGGTGGGAAGGAGGACTCACAGCACTGACCATAGTTACAAGCAGCTCACCTCACACACCCCTCAACACAAACTCCACATAACCCACCTGGGAGAATGCAATGCCTCACATACCAAATGAAGATCCCACAAAGAACCACCACCCTGGGTAATGCTGTGTGAAGCACAGGGACACTCCTGGGACTTGTAGCCAAACAAACGCAAGGACAACACTGTCAGCCTTCCTGTCAGCACAGGCACACTACCCCACAGGGAAGCAGAGTCAAAAGGAAGGAAGTACGGGCATGCTGGGAAGGGGGTGTAGGCAATAGCATGATGGGAGTTGGAGTCACAGATACTGCTCACCCTCACAATTGGCCCATCAACACCACTCTGAACCATACTCACATCACAGGGAGTGGATAAGGACTGACAAGATGGCTGACACTGGCTACTGCTGTGGGGAGCACAAGGCCCTGCTGGGAACTGTGCACCAACAAACAGCACAACACCACTGCCTGACATCCTGAAAGCCAACTTGCACTCCCTGCAATGCAAGCACGTTGCATGGTGGGCTATCTGGCTGGGTGGGAAGGAGGACTCAAAGCACTGACCATAGTTACAAGCAGCTCACCTCACACACCCCCTCAACATAAACTCCACATAACCCACCTGGGAGAATGCAATGCCTCACATACCAAATGAAGATCCCACAAAGAACCACCACCCTGGGTAATGCTGTGTGAAGCACAGGGACACTCCTGGGACTTGCAGCCAAACAAACGCAAGGACAACACTGTCAGCCTTCCTGTCAGCACAGGCACACTACCCCACAGGGAAGCAGAGTCAAAAAGAAGGAAGTACTGGCATGCTGGGAAGGGGGGTGTAGGCAATAGCATGATGGGAGTTGGAGTCACAGATACTGCTCACCCTCACAATTGGCCCATCAACACCACTCTTAACCATGCTCACATCACAGGGAGTGGATAAGGACTGACAAGATGGCTGACACTGGCTACTGCTGTGGGGAGCACAAGGCCCTGCTGGGAACTGTGCACCAACAAACAGCACAACACCACTGAATGACATCCTGAGAGTCAACCTGAACCCACTGCAAGGGTGGCATGCTTCATGGTGGGATAACTGGGCTACGTGGAGAAGGATGGCCGGATGTCCACCAAATACAACCAATGCTGGCCATGCACACACCTCAACATTCACATTGAAATTCCCCAGGTATGCATGACAATGTGCTACACCAATATCAACCTCTTACTGTGACAACTTAGGACAATGCAATGTACATGCCCGCATCCAGAGGTACAGTCACAACTGTCAGGTGTGTGAAACATTGATGCCTGTAGAAACATAACATACAATGTGTGTCTCTTCCAAATACAGGTGATGATGATGGGGACACAGCAGCAGGCAAGGAGGAGTCCCTGTCCCAGGCTCTGGGGGACACAGAGCTCACTGGTGTGGAACAGCCTCTGCCCTCCTCGGATGGCGAAGACCTACCTGGCACCTCCGGTGTGAGTCATCATGCAGCACCAGCTGGACCAACATCTGCACCCCCTGCACCCACCCCTCCAACAACTGCCAACATACAGACCACCCCCGCCGACACGGACAGACCAAGGACCATCGCTGACAACAGCACAGGGCCCCAGGCCCACCGTGGAGCAACGGATGACAATACCACTAACAACCCCCAAGTGGGCCTCGGGTCACCTGTGCGTGCCACCGCAGGTCCTGCACGTGTCGCCAGGGGTGGTGGGAGGGGTGGTAGACATAGGTCGCTGCTTGCAGAGGGGTCTGGACTGCATGATGACCCACAACTGGCACGCATCGCTGATGCGTACCAGGATAGCACCGGAGAGGTCAGACAGGTAGTGGGGATCCTCAAGGACATACAACAGCAGCAGGCTGCCCATCATGCCCGCTTGGACTCCCACATGGCCCGTGTGGAGACACACATGGCCCGTGTGGAGACACACATGTCTGGCATGGAGTCCAAGTGGGACACACTGCAAGAACTCACAGTGGTGCATAGGGACATATTGACATGCCTCCGCCAGATTAGCACCAACATGGCCACACCTCCCTGTGTGCCCACAACATCTGGTGCTGCAACAACTGACACCGCCACAGGGAGAGAGGAGGACTCTGGCGGAGACTCCCCTGCACCGCAGCAGCCTGCACGTGAGGGTCCCCCCAAAGAAGAGGGGTCGTCCGAGGAAGGAAAACTGAGAGGTTGATGGCCACGTACATCCCCCAGGAAGCCAACACCTGTTCCGGAAATTCTCCTTTGTGTGCAAACATTTCACCCTGTCGAATGCAACACTACTTTCCCACATGACATGGGGAGTTCAAGTTGGACTAATGTATCATACGACTGTGGACTTCACTCAGGACATTTCTGCTACCAAGACTTCCAACTCATCTGGGAACTTTGGATCACAATCCCAATGTACAGCACCCACCATCCTGTGCACTATACACACACACACATTTCTGTAAATAAAATCACTAGTACACCATACTTGCCACTGTTGTTATTCAAATGTGGATACTGTTATGGTGATGATGTTCTGCTAAATTACACTGTGTATGCTAACTGCTACAGCAAGTACAACACCGTTGTGTGAGTCATGGTGACGTGACACATATGAGGGAGACACACCACTAGGGCTACACAACACAGGCACCAGGGCCATCGGACTCATCGCCCACAGTGATGTTGCCAGGAAATACAATGGAATGCACAGACACCACACCTATTCAGAGTCTGTGTCAACTAGCCCACAGGTGCAGTAAGCAAATGTCAGTCAGATGTGTGACCACAGACAACGCACATCCCAAAGTGAAGCACAGGTTTATTACACATTTGCAACATGTTGTTTCCACTACAAATGCAAGGTTTACCCACGTGGCAGTGGCCACACAGTCAACAAGTGCAGAAGATATGAAGTCCAGGGTGTGTGGCACATCACTTGTAGGCAAACTACTGCTGCCACCCTGAAAGCTGAATCATGGTGTCGGGGGATCCAAGTTGACCAAAGTACTCAGTAAGCACCCTGTGAAGGACAGACATGACACACAGTTAATATCACTGTAGAACAGGACAGTACTGCAATACTCATGCCCAATACATGTCACAAGACAACTACACAAAACCAAGTTAGCATGTCAAAACTGTTGGGGAGTTCAGACTACCTGGAAGGACACATTGCTGCACGCATCCAGTCAAGTAGCACATGGCCACACTCAAACAGCACCAGAGCACCACCCACACATATCATGCAAACTCACGTCATTCACATTACATCTCCCTGGATACTCACATTCAGCTGAAGAAGTTGGTGATGAGCTGTGTGCGGACATCACCGTCATCATCATCATCATCATCACTGGCATCGTGGTCCAGGCCAGGATCCTCCACAGGTGGCGGACGTTGGTTATCGTCATCCAGGATGAGAGGCAACTCCTTCCGCACTGCCAGGTTGTGTAGCATGCAGCAGACGATGACAATCTTGCACACCTTTGCTGGGGCATATGGGAGGGCCCCTCCTGTCTTGTCCAGGCAGCGGAAGCGGCTCTTCAGGAGACCAAAGGTCGGCTCTATCACTCTCCTGGTCCGACCATGTGCCTCATTGTAGCGCATCTGGGCTGGTGTCACAGGGTTCCTGAGGGGTGTCAGCAACCACGGCATGTTGGGGTATCCGGAGTCACCTACGGACAGACAAGTGCACTTTAGCTGATTTGGAAAAGTGGGTGGAATACTACAGATCAACACACACAATGGTACAAAGTCAGTACACACCGACAAGCCAGGCACGCTGGTTCTGCATCTGTGCCATCATCCTCGGGATGCGACTACTCCTCATCACGTAGGCATCGTGTGCTGAACCAGGGAAACGGGCACACACATGTGTGATGCTCATATCTGCTAAACATACCACCAGAGCATTGATCGAAAGGTAATGTTTACGGTTCCGGTATGCCTGCTCATGTGCCTGTGGTGGTATCAAAGCCACATGTGTCCCATCAATGGAGCCAATGACATGTGGCATCCTCCCCAGGGCATAGAAGTCACTCTTGACGTCAGTGAGTTGTTGACGTGTAGGGAAATAGATGTACTGGTTCAGGCATCTCAACATTTCCTCCAAAACAACGCGTAGCACACGGCTGAACATAGTCTGTGACATCCCACCGGCAGTCGCAACAGTGTGTTGAAAGGTACCGGTGGCAAAGAAGTGTAGGGCTGCCATTACCTTCACCTTGGGGGTCAGCACCGTAGGGTGCGTCCGGCCAGGTTGCAAATGTGGTGCCAAGCGCACTGCCAAATCCTCAATCAGCTGCCTGGTGAAGCGGTACCGTCGGATGCTGTCACGTTCCAACATCGTTGCCAGGTCAGGGAATGGTCTATGGACAGCTGGAGCCCTGCAGTGCATAGGTTGAAGGAAGAAAGATTGTCAGTCACCCCACATATGTGCCATTCACCATACTCAATTTCACATGATACATCATTACGTGACACAAGTACTTGATGTGTGTGCCGTTCTGTCGGACATAACTCGCACCTACATGGCCATCATCTAACTTCTCAGTACAACATGTGTGCACAACAGGTACCAGGTTGTGCTATGGGAAACCATTAGGCTGTGTCACAGTACCCATTTATTGCTGTCACGTTCCACACACACACCACAGTGACATGTCTGGACAGATGCGCCACAGGCATCACAGCTCATTGACAGGTAGATTCCCAGTGACCCTGTCTTGCCACAAGGACACTGGCATGACATGGCGTATCATGTACACGTCAGAAAAACAAACATGACTACCACAGGTAGTGGCCCCTGTCGCATCCGCAGGACAGACATGGACGACAGTGACGCACAACATCAAAGTCCATGCACAAACAACGTTGATGTGGAGACTGTCTCCCATCGTGCACATGGAATCAGAGACATCTGGAAACACAACATGCACACAGACTGTGGAGGGACATCACTATTGTGGCAATGGGTCATCCTGTGACGTACATGCCTTCCCACATGGGACTCTGGGGGTATGTGACATGTCATACACATACACAACCTGGAAATGTGACCATGCCACATGCTCCAAAATGAACTGTTGCACATCACAGTGGTCATGTGCACAACACACAAAGGACCCTGTCCCCATGAACACATGCACAGCCTGGGTGTGGCTGCCCACAAGTGCCACCACAGAAACCACATGTTAACCCCAATACACAGAAAAGGAAATGCAGCATTACATGCCTTAGGAAACAGTGTGGACTGGGTGTGGTGTTGTAGGTGTGCCCCTGGGTCTCTGGCAGGTATATGTGGATGGCATACGTTCACCAGTGACAAGCATGGTGACATATGCGACTGACCTGTACAGGTGCAGCGTTGTACAGCAATGGACCGATCGGTGTGCCCGGCCGGCCCATTGCATCTGTTGTGAGCGGGCACGCGTTTTACAGCAATGGACCGATCGGTGTGCCCGGCCGGCCCATTGCATCTGTTGTGAGCGGGTACAGCGTTGTACAGCAATGGACCGATCGGTGCCCGGCCGGCCCATTGCATCTGTTGTGAGCGAGTGCGCATTGTATCCCGAAATACGCGTTGTACAGCAATGGACCGATCGGTGTGCCCGGCCGGCCCATTGCATCTGTTGTGAGCGGGTAGCGTTGTACAGCAATGGACCGATCGGTGTGCCCGGCCGGCCCAATGCATCTGTTGTGATCGGGTACGCGTTGTACAGCAATGGACCGATCGGTGTGCCCGGCCGGCCCATTGCATCTGTTGTGAGCGGGTATGCATTGTATCCCGAAATACGCGTTGTACAGCAATGGACCGATCGGTGTGCCCGGCCGGCCCATTGCATCTGTTGTGAGCGGGTACGCGTTGTACAGCAATGGACCGATCGGTGTGCCCGGCCGGCCCAATGCATCTGTTGTGATCGGGTACGCGTTGTACAGCAATGGACCGATCGGTGTGCCCGGCCGGCCCATTGCATCTGTTGTGAGCGGGTATGCGTTGTATCCCGAAATACGCGTTGTACAGCAATGGACCGATCGGTGTGCCCGGCCGGCCCATTGCATCTGTTGTGAGCGGGTACGGGTTGTATCCCGAAATACTCGTTGTACAGCAATGGACCGATCGGTGTGCCCGGCCGGCCCATTGCATCTGTTGTGAGCGAGTACGCGTTGTACAGCAATGGACCGATCGGTGTGCCCGGCTGGCCCATTGCATCTGTTGTGAGCGGGTACGCGTTGTACAGCAATGGACCGATCGGTGTGCCCGGCCGGCCCATTGCATCTGTTGTAGTGGGTACGCGTTGTACAGCAATGGACCGATTGATGTGCCCAGCCGGCCCATTGCATCTGTTGGGAGCGGGTATGCGTTGTAATCCGAAATACGCGTTGGCACAGCAATGGACCGATCGGTGTGCACGCATTGGCTGGGGGCCTGGCATGGCAACAGACGCGTTTGAGCTCCAACGAGTCTGATGCAGTGAATTCAGTTGGCCAACCACAACAATGTTGCAAAATCATGGGTGTCATGAAGTTGAAGATTTGAAGATTGTGGGCGTGTATTAGTGCTGCTATTCCATGGATTGGTCAGATTCAGAAGATGCAAACGACTTGGACCTATCACTTTGGACACATGGGACAGTATCTACCTCTGCAGCACACATATAATGCTGGCTGTTCCCCTGAGCGCTCACTTGCCTGCACTACATGCTCCAGGACGACATCTCCCACCAACACTGCTGCTGTTTCTGCATCCTCTGGCTACTGCAATGGCACGTACTGTGGAGAGCCCCAGCCTTCAGCCTTGAGGAGAACCAGGCCCTGCTGGACAGCCTCCTTCCACAGTACAGCAAGCTGTATGGGAAACCAGGGAGCAGGTGAGTGTGCTGTCCACTGCCTTACTAATTGTGCATGTTGTCTGACTAGCAGGACTTACAGTGTGCACACCACTGGCTAGCATGCTCACTGAGTAGTTGTCACACCCCAAAGTGTGTAGTTACATGCACTGAACTGGTACAGTGCAATAACAGTGCATTCCAACTAGGTTTACTTCCCATGCAATGATACCATGTAGTGACTGCTGGCAAACTGTTCATAGCCATTGTTGCACTGCCTGTGTACATCATATGCCCCTGTGATTGAGACATGTATATCCAACTGTGTGATGCACGTATATGTTGCATGTGTAGTAATGGCCTTTTCACTTTGTCATCCTCACAGGTTGGTGCCCACCAGAAGCAGGAAATCTGGCAGACCATCGCCCGGGAAGTAAGATCCGTGGGGGTCTACAGGCGCAGGATCCGCAACTGCCAGAAGAGGTGGCAGGACCTTCGGGGCTGGACCCGGAGGATTGCAAGGGTCCAGCTGAAGCTGTCGCCTCCTCGCAGGAGGGGCGGACACCGGACCCCCACATGCTCCGGATCCTGGCGGTGGTCTTCCCTGACCTGGATGGGCAGCTGAAGGGGCAGACAGCAGCAAGGAGGGGGTGAGTCCATGACTGCACTGTGCACTTTGTCTGACATGCTATGTGCCCTCCTCTGGCCTGGTTAAACTTCCACAGTACATCAGTCTTGTGGTCCAGGACCCATGTCCCTCAATTGTGACATGCCCACTCCTCATCTGATACGCATATGTGTGGCCCTTACAGTCAGGAAATTGTGTCACTTGGGTACTGTGTCCTTGCATTTTGCTTCGCTCAAGGTGGGGACAGCATTTGTTCCCGTGACTATGTTGTGGAATTCATGGGTGGGTCAATTGCTTACACAATGCCTAAGTTCTGACATGTAATCTGGGTGTAACTTTGATATGTGGTCCACTTGCTGATCTGAATCACCACATGTCCCTGGGGAATTTGGCACACACCCATGCTGCTGGTGGGAACAATGTTTGGGCCTCAGGAGTATGTGTATCAAGTGTGTCACACATGCTTAGCCACCTGCCTACTGTCCAGGACTCATCCGTCTTACAGGTGGAGCTGGACAGTCATGCCTACTCCAGGGCATACAATACACTCTGTACTCCCACTCCAGTGTATCATCTGGCATGTTGTGATCAGTGAAATGTACCCTCAGGGTGTCTGCCTCTGTCTCATTGTGCTGTGTCTTCGTTGTCAGGACTACTGGTATGTTTATCGGTTAGGGCTCAGCATGCCATCGGAGATGTGACCATGATAGACGATACTTCTGTGACTTATAGGTGTCTGATCACTTGGCTGTGCACACAGGTGTTTGCGACTGTGACTTTCAGGCAGCTGTTTTTCATTTACAGCACACTGTGAGGTGCTCATGTTCAGAGAGTTGTGTTTCATGTCCCCCATATGTCCAGTTGGTATAGACGTGGACAAATAGTAGTACAGATGATGTGGTTTTTGGGGGATGGACATGTGCACTTGTCAGTCACATAACTTGCATTCCCCATGTCCTCGGATTGTGACACAGTGCAGACTGTTGTTGGCTGGCTGCCATGGCCATGTGACTGGAGACAGTGATGTATGACTTTGCACGCATTCCTGTGTCATGGCATTAAACTTCCTAAGACTTATCCTGCAGGTGAGTGACATGTGCAACATGCACCCCATTGTGGCATTGACTATCCGGACATGGGTGCATCATGGTGTCTGGTGCTGGTATGCATCACATGCATTTCTATTTAGACTCTGGCCATCCCTTTATCCGGACACCTGCACTGACTCAGTGGCAAGAGATGTGATGTGTGCATGTGCAGATACTTCACCGTGTTCCCTGCAATGTCCAACAACTGTGTAGGTGGTGCATGTGTCCACACTGGGGTCTTACCATCACACAGGCACCAGACAGATGG
Source organism: Calotriton arnoldi (assembly GCA_963921515.1). Lineage (NCBI taxonomy): Eukaryota > Metazoa > Chordata > Amphibia > Caudata > Salamandridae > Calotriton > Calotriton arnoldi. The sequence continues at coordinate 11,194 of CAWUFW010025728.1, forward strand.
GTGCAAGGGCAGGAGGGTGTGAGTCCCATGGTTGACCATCAGACTGACAATTGGCTTCCCGAATCTGTGTGAGGACTTTAGGCAATGTTCAACTAAGGATGCCAGGGCTTGCTCTGTGATGTGCTGTACTTACTGTGGTGTGTGCGGTCAGTGCAGGTGACTGATGTTTGTCTGTTTCCCTAATTGTTTGCAGATACATCCACGGCCACAGGAGGGGACAGCTCCACGGACCAGGAGGAGCAGCGGAGCCAGACTCGGTCAGCATCCGACAAGTGGTCAGAGGGACCCAGTGGCATGGAGGGCGAGGGGAGCCACACCGAGGAGTCCTCAGCACCATCCACCTCAGCTGAGGACCACAGCAGCTCGGAGGATGACTCCCTTGTGGAGGCGGGTCTCAGCAGCCACCAAAGGCCAGCTAGTATGTCTGGCCCCGCCACCACCACCACCACCACAACCACCGCCCTCCCATTGGCTCCCATTCCTGAGGTCCGTGGAGGCTCCCGTGCTCGGGAGCGTGTCTCCTTCGTGCCAGGCACCGCACCCCCTGCCCCTGTGTCCCCTGCTGCCCTGAGTAAGGAGTCTGTGTACCTCCTTCGGCAGCTCCATGTAGGGCAGACAGCAATGCTGAGTGTCCTCCATGCACACACCACTCTGTTGACACAGCTGGTGTCGTTCATGGAGGGCATCTCGACCGGTATGTCTGCCCTACAGAGGAGCAATAAGTCCATGGACTCCTCCCTGACGGCAGCAGTGTCCCTCCTCCAACAGTCCCTCACCCCTCCCACCTCTGCCCCATCCACACTTCCTGCCACCCTACCTGTCCAAAGCACATGCACACCTGCACAATCACCCAAGCACACAGACACGAGCAGCACAGACACACCCAAGAGAAAGGCAAGACGTGCACACAAGCATCCTCAGGGGACTGATACCACACACACAGGGGATGGGGAACAGACACACACACAGGCATCCACAGTCACTCCACAGTCCTCCAAATCCTCTCCCTCCAAGACCCCTTCCCTTGCCTCACCTGCTACCTCACCTACACAGCAGATCTTCCTGTGTGACCTCGGCCTCTTCCCCTCCGATCCTGCTGATCCAGCATACCGGGGGAAGAGGAAGTCCACCCACACAGAGGGGAGTGCCCCTCACCCCCGGACACCCTCCCCCAGGTGCAGGCAGACATAGGACCCCATTCGGAAGTCCCCCCGGACCAGGAAGAGCAAGACCCCACCACCACCACCACGCAGCTCCACCACCCAGTCTCTCTCCTCCATCCCCCAGGCCACCACTCCACAGGTTCCCCCGCCACACCCTGCCCCAGGTTCCCCCACACACTGATACCACATCCCCACTCTGCTTAGGCCCTCCCCCCCTGCCACTTGCTCTTCTACCCCCAACCCAGACGCTCTGCCTGTTAGTGCCACTTGTGTGGAGACCGGGTCCCCCCCTCTGTCCTGCCCACCTCATCTGCCCACCCTTCCACTCCCTTGGAGTCATGCACTGCAGTGGAGTCCACAACCACCCCGTCTGACTCGGGCACTGCAGTGGGGACCCAGTCCACTACATCAGACCAGCCCACTGCAGTGGTTGCAGCACCCACACCAACTGACTTGTGTACCACAGTGGTGCCGGCCCCCCTGAGTCAGACACCTCCACTGCAGTTGCCGGTGACACTCCTGCACCCACCACCCCTTCACTGCCTCCTTCTGCCATCCCCTGATCCTGTCCCTGCGGTGCCTGGCCTGCCCCTTGTATGCCCCTCCAAGGGGGATGTCCCCTGTCCGTACCAGTGCAGGCAAGCAATGGGTGACCAGTTGTCACTTATCACCCTGTTGGGACTGTGATTTTGGACTGGCCATTGGCCTTAGTTTCTTTGGGACTTTGCTGAATAAAGCCTCTTTTTGTTTAATTGTGGGTTTTCTTTTGATGTACATGATGTGGATGAGTAGCATCCTGCATTTGCAGTTGTAATAGTGTTCATATCAGGAAAATGAAGTGTTGCTGTGATGGACTCCATGTGGTCCATGGGATATGTGTCCTGTTGTAGTCTGGATCTATGGCATCCTTTGCTGCAGTCTGAGGGTTTAATGTTCAGCATTTGACACAGGGATGTACATTTTGCATTTGTAAATGAACATCTTTGTCTTACACTGATGCACATCTGGTGGGCTTACCACTGTTCAATGTTCCAATTTCCTGACTGTGTGCCCAGCTCCACTGGACATGCAGTTTTGCACATCAATGTCGAAGGACTCATCTGTGTATACAGTGCAACTTGCTTGACACGTGTTTTGTGTGTATGCAGATGACTGGCGTGACACTCCCGTACCCAGGCTGATGTGAGCAGAGCCTTCTGTTTGTTGTGGTTGTTGACTCATTGACGGAGTGTTCTGCTGACATGTTTGGGTCGTGCACAGACAAGGTTTGGCACAGCGGACCTTCCACAGGAGTGGAGTGCCCTCATAGCAGTGTGTAATCCCGTGACATTGCGTGGGCCTGTGTTGTGTGTTGTGTAAGCATGTCTGTGCGTGTTCCCTTCCCTTTTCCTACACAGGCTGTGTCCCTAGGGATGTTCCTGCTTGTGATGCTTGCTGAGTTGTTCTGTGTTCATCCAGCATCTTGGACCTGGTTTCTCCATGATGTGGGTGCATGGCAAACTAATGTTCATGAGGTTGTCATACCAGGTTGTCTTTGTTGTCAGGGCTGGGGATGTGGGCAAACGCAGATGGGACACATTCAGGATTCCCCTTGGCACTTGTTGTTTACACAAGTCATGTGATTTACAGTTTGTGGTAGCTTTCAGTGATTGTGACACGTTGTGTGTGTGACTGCTGCCACTCCTCAGGGTCAGAGCTGCAATGTTGGAAGTTGTGTACGTGTGTTCTTAGTGTGTCACCTTGGCTTCTTCGTTGGTGTGTGACTATGGCCAGAGATCCCATTGATTGTGGTGGATTTCACATCATGCCCATGTATGGCATACTGTGCTGTGTGTCAGACATTCATGAGTCTTGTTGACTGGCCATGTGTGATGGGTTTCTGCACCTTAGTTCCCACCACCACCCCTGGTATTGTCATGGGTGCATGTCCAATGTCACCAGTCCATGTGAGCTTCACTGCTGCACATTGGTGGAGATCAGGGTGTGTGGTGTTGAGTGTGTGCAAAAGTGAGTTGTTGCTGACGGCTAGACCCCTACCTCCATATTGGCCTTGGCTGGCAGGCCGTGGCTGATTGATTGGAGCTTGTGTAGGTGTGATGGTAGTTTGTTGCTCAGGACACATGGCTGTGGTTCACAGTGTGAACGACATCTACCTTTGTCATCACAGTGGGATTATCATGCAGGCTAGTGTCAGCACAATGTGGGGTCCCTGGGGGTAGTGCTGTGGTGGGTCTGTCTCTTGCTGTGTTAGTTGCTGTTCCTACAAGCTTGTGTGACATGTGTAATTTGGGCTCCCTCTCATCTAACAATGCCTGATTGCCCACATAGGGGTATCCGATCCATGAGTAACTTTTGTATGGCACTGTATACACATCTGTGTGGTTGGAATTCAGGCCTCCTCATGTGTTGTGTGGTTGCCTGGGGACACTGGCACACACCCCCATCACCTGTTGTGTTTGATATGCAGTGTGAGTCTGCCTGTTTGTGTTTGTGCCTTTGCAGCACTGCATTGGCATATCTTGAGTGTGCCATTGGCTGTATGTTGTTTGGTGGCTTTCCCTTGCTGTCCCTGGGACTCCTAGGTCATCAGTCAGCACAATAATCATGGTTTGTATGTCCCATTGATGCCATGGTATGGTATTTGTTCACCTGACATCTACAGTCTCCACAGGATATCTACATTTGTGTGTCCATTGGTGCAGATATGTGGGTCAGCATTATGATGGTCACTTCTTTCATTGGGTTATTTGTGAATGTTGACAATGTGGGCCCCCATGGGTGATGTTTGTATGCACATGGCCAAAACGATGTTTCAGTGACACTGCACTGTTTGCCTCGACCAATCTATGTTGCTATGGGACACAAGCACTACTATGCCACTGATGTGTTTGTTGTTGTGTGACCAGGATTCATCCATGCAGTTTGGCTTTGTCAGCTTTTACCATGACTACACTTACCTTTTGGTCACTGTGGTGATGGGGCTTTAGGCCCCATTGCCACACTGTTCAAATTGTGCATCAGCTATGGACACCACACTTACCTTTTGGTCACTGTGGTGATCACACTGTTCAATATGTGCATCAGCTATGGACACCACACTTACCTTTTGGTCACTGTGGTGATGGGGCTTTAGGCCCCATTGCTACACTGTTCAATATGTGCATCAGCTATGGACACCACACTTACCTTTTGGTCACTGTGGTGATGGGGCTTTAGGAGATCCTGCGGGGAGTGACAACGGGTCCATTTGGGTAGGCGTAACAGCCGGTGAAGAGCTCCACCAAATCGCGTTGGGAGCCTTTTTACCACGACCCTGACTCCCATGAAGCACGAAAACACTGCGCTTTTAATGATTTTCCTTTTTCGAATTGAAGAAAAAGATACCTGACCGATGAGTACATGGTTAGGTTATAGTGACCAAGGGTAGGGTACACCTTAGCGAGTGTATACCTCCCGGGTCACATTCACTGGTCCTGAAGAAAACCTAGTAGTACCATACACAGGTTGAAACATGTTGACCTTTTATTTCACTTTTCACTGCACTAATTTTTATTAAGAGATACTTGATGGTCAATTTAACCCTCTTGGTACCCTAACAATTCTTAACATTGTCCAATTTACCCCAGAATAAAGTTTTTTCAACAGGTCACATTTGGACAATTTTAAATCTACACTACCAAGTCACTCAGTTCTCACTTTACACAACAACCAGCTCCACTGTAATCAGGTGTCGTAGCACACCCGGATAGCATTCGGCTATTCGGGTGGGACCCCAATGATGAAGCATGTCACCAACTAGGTTGGTGAGTGAGGGGTCTTCTTAGAAAGGATAATTTCCTTGTTTTGTGCCTCTGTCCCAACACCATATATAGACAGTTTTCTGTCTTTGAGTTATACTCCTTTCTTTGTTTTGATTACTTAATTCTAAGGGGACCAGGAGTATTCTCCCCCCTATTTGGGTAAATCCCTTTCTCTCCTTTTTGTTTTGTACACAGAACAACAAACACATCAGTGGCAAAGTAGTGCTTGTGTCCCATAGCAACATAGATTGGGGGAGGCAAACACTGCAGTGCAAATAAGACATACCTTTGGCCATGTGCAGACAAACATCACCCATGGGGGCTGACACTGTCAACATTCATCAATGACACAATGACAGAAGTGACCATCAGAATGCAGACCCACATATTTCCACCAATGGGCACACAAATGCAGATACCCTGTGGAGACTGTAGATGTGAGGTGAACAGATACCATACCATGGCAGCAATGGGACACACAAACAATGATCATTGTGCTGACTGATGACCTAGGAGTCCCAGGGACAGCAGGGGAAACCCACCAAACAACATACAGCCAATGGCACACTAAAGATATGCCAATGCAGTGGTGCAGATGCACAAACACAAACAGGCAGACCCACACTGCACATCAAACACAACAGGTGAGGGGGGGTGCCAGTGTCCCCAGGCAACCACACAACACATGAGGAGGCCTGAATACCAATTACACAGATGTGCATACAGTGCCACACAAAGGTAACTCATGGATCCAAATCCCTATGTGGGCAATCAGGCATTGTTAGATGAGAGGGAGCACAAATCACACATGTCACACAAGCATGTAGGAACAGCAACTGACACAGCAAGACACAGAGACACCACAGCACTACCCCCAGGGTCTCCACAATGTGGTGACCCTGGGCTGCATTACAATCCCACTGTGATGACAAAGCTAGATGTCGTTCACACTGTGAACCACAGTCATGTGTCCTGAGCAACAAACTACCATCACACCTACACAAGCACAAATCAATCAGCACGGCCAGTAAGCCAATGCCAACATGGAGGCAGGGGTCTAGCCGTGCAACAACTCTCATCTGCACACACTCAACACCACACACCTCGACCTCCAACAATATGCAGCAGTGAAGCTCACATGCACTGGTGACATTGCACATGCACCCATGACAATCCCATGGGTGGTGGTGGGAACCAAGGTGCAGAAACACATCACACATGGCCACTCAACAAGACTCCTGAATGTCTGACACACTGCACACTACGCTGTACATGGACATGACGGCAATACCACACCAACCAATGGGATCCCAGCCACAGTCCCACACCAATGAAGAAGCCAAGGTCACCCACAAAGAACACACATAGACAACTACCAACATTGCAGCCCTGACCCTGAGGAGTGCCAGCAGTCACACACACAACGTGTCACAATCACTGAAAGCTAACACAAACTGGAAATCACATGACAGGTGTAAACAACAAGTGCCAAGGGGAATCCTGACTGTGACCCATCTGCGTCTGCCCACAAACTCAGCCCTGACAGCAAACACACCTATGGGTGACACCCTGATGACCAGTAATGTGCCATGCACCCACATCACAGAGAACCCAGGGAGAAGACTTTGGGGGAACATAGGTCAACTCAGCAAGCATCACAAACAGGAACACCACTAGGGATCCCAGCATGCACAGCAAAATGGAAGTGAACACACAGACATGCTCATACAACACACACCTTGGGCGCAGGCGATGTCACAGGAGTACACACTGCCATGAGGGGACTCCACTCCTGTGTGAGGAAAGCTGTGCCATATGTTGCCTCAGTAGGGCTCCATCATGTCAGCAGAACACTTGGTCACACAGTCAACAATTAGCACCAAATGAAGGCTCCCGTCACATCAGCCTGGTCATGGGAGTGTCAACGAAATCATCAGCACAGATCCAACATACATGTATAGCAAGTTGCACTGCCAACACAGATGAGTCCTTCCCCATTGTTGCCCAAACCTGCATGTCCAGTGGAGATGGCCACACGGTCAGGGAAGTAGACTAATTGAACAATGGCAAGCACAACAGATGTGCAGGGGTGGAAGCCACAGATGTGACATTGCTAATGTAAGTAGGAAATCCCATTGCCAAATATTGAAAACATGACACCCTCAGATGCTGCTAAGGATGACATGGATACACCACAGGATAGGACACATTCCCCTGGACCACATGGGTTCCTGCACAGTAACACTTCATTTTCATGAGACCAAATATCACCATCACTGCAGCAAGGGCATGGTTAGCATCATCAACATCATGTACATCAGAAGCAAAAGCACTAGAGAACAGAAAGTTGCTTTATTCAGCATATGTGGGTTCAAAAGTTGAAGTCCAGTAAAAAAGAAACAAAAGCCAATGGCCAGTCCATCCTGAAAGTCAAAACAGGGTGACTGTGGCAGATGTCACCCTACGCATGCCTGCACTGATAAAAACCAGGGACAATCCCCTCGGAGGGGCATACGGGGGGCAGGCCAGGCACCGCAGGGACAGGATCAGGGCTCACCAGAAGGAGGCAGGGAAGGGGTGGTGGGTGCTGGAGAGCCACTGACAACTGCAGTGGAGGTGTCTGACATGGTGTGTGCCGGCACAACTGGGGGGCATGACTCAGATGGTGTGGGTGCCGGCACGACTGCAGTGGACCATGCAGATTTAGTGGACAGGTTCCCCACAGCAGTGCCCAAGTCAGACAGGGTGGTAGTGGACTCCACTGCAGTGCCTACCTCCAGGGGAGGAGAATGGGGATCAGGTAAGGTGGGCAGGACAGAGGGGGAGGACACCATCTCCACATCAGTGGCACAGACAAGCGCAGCGGGGGGTGGGGCAGGAAGAGCAAGTGGCAGGGGGAGAAGGCCTGATCTTTTTGGGGATGGTGTATCTGTGGGTGGGGGAACCTTGGGCAGGGTGTGGTGGGGGCACCTGTGGAGTGGGGGCCTGAGGGATGGAGGAAGGAGACTTGGTGCCTGAGCTGCAGGGCGGCGGCGGGGTCTTGCTCTTCCGGGTCCGGGGGGACTTGCGGATGGGGGTGTCAGTCGGTCTGCGCCTGGGGGAGGGTGTCCGGGGTCGAGGGGCACTCCGCTCCGTGTGGGTGGGCTTCCTCTTCCTCCTGAATGCTGGATCAGCTGGATCGGAGGGGAAGAGGCCGAGGTCACTGAGGAAGAGCCGCTGTGTCTTTGGGGTTGCAGGTGAGGCAAGGGAGGGGGCTTTGGAGGGGGAGGCAACTGAGGACTCCGCAGTGCTCGTGGATGCATGTGTGTGTGCCTGGGCCCCATCCCCTGTGAGTGTGGTTTCAGTCCCCTGACTGTGTGTGCGTGTGCGTCTTGTTTGTGGCGTGTGTGTCTGTGTGCTGCTCGTGTCTGTGCTGGTGTGTGCCTGTGCCGGTGTGTGTGTGCTTGGGACAGGTAAGGTGCTGGGGAGTGTGGATGGGGCAGAGGCATGAGGGGTGAGGGACTGTTGGAGGAGGGACACTGCTGCCGTCAGGGAGGAGTCCATGGACCTATTGCCCCTCTGTAGGGCAGACATGCCCGATGAGATGCCCTCCATGAACGACACCAGCTGAGTCAACAGAGTGGTGTGTGCATGGAGGACACTCAGCATCGCTGTCTGCCCTACATGGAGCTGGCGAAGGAGGTACACAGACTCCTCACTCAGGGCAGCAGGGGACACAGGGGCAGGGGGTGCGGTGCCTGGCCCTAAGGAGACACGCTCCCGAACATGGGAGCCTCCACGGACCTTGGGAATGGGAGCCGATGGGAGGGCGGTGGTGGTGGTGGTGATGGTGGCGGGGACAGCAACACTAGCTGGGGTGTGGTGGCTGCTGACACCCGCATCCACAAGGGAGTCATCGTCCGAGCTGCTGTGGTCCTCAGCTGAGGTGGATGGTGCTGAGGACTCCTCGGTGTGGCTCCCCTCGCCCTCCGTGCCACTGGGTCCCTCCGACCACTCCTCGGCTGCTGACCCAGTCTGGCTCTGCGGCTCCTCCTGGTCCGTGGAGCTGTCCCCTCCTGTGGCCGTGGATGTATCTGCAAACAATAGGGAAACAGACAGACATCAGTCACCTGCACCGAACGCACACACCACAGTAAGTACAGCACATTACAGAGCAAGCCCTGGCATCCTTAGTTGAACATTGCCAAAAGTGCCCAAACAGAATAGGAGAAGCCAATTGTCAGTCTGATGGTCAACCATGGCACTCACATCCCTCCTGGCCTTGCACCCATCTGTCTGGTGTCTGTTGGAAGGCAATACCCCAGTGTGGACACATGCACCACCTACACAGTAGTTGGACAGTGCAGAAAACACGGTGAAGCATGTGAACATGCACACATCACAACTCTTGCCACTGAGTCAGTACAGGTGTCCGGATGAAAGGGATGCCCAGAGTCAAATATGAAATGCATGTGATGCATACTAGCGACAGACACCATGATGCACCCATGTCCTGATAGCCATTGCCACAATGGTGTGCATGTAGCACATGTCACTCCCCTGCAGGATCACTCTTAGGAAGTTACATGCCATGGCACAGACATGCCTGCTAAGTCATACATCACTGTCTCCAGTCACATGGGCAGGGCAGCCAGACAACAACACTCTGCACTGTGTCACAATAGTAGGTCATGGGGAATGCAAGTCCTGGAGCTGAACAAGTGCACATGTACATCCCCCACACACCACATCATCTGAACCCTTATCTGTCCAGGTCATACCGATTGGACATATGGGAGACCTGTAACACAACCCTCTGAACCTGAGCACCTCACAATCTGCTGTGAATGGGAAACAGCTGCCTGAACTTCACATTCGCATACCCCAGTCTGCACGGTCAGGTGATCAAACACCTATGTGTCACACAAGTATCGTCTCCTATGGTCACATCTCTGGTGGCATGCTGAGCCCCAACTGAGAAACACCCCAGCAGTCCTGACAACGAAGCCACAGAACACTGACACAGAGGCAGACACCTGAGGGGACATATCACTGAGCACAACGTGTCAGCTGATACACGGGAGTGGGAGTACAGAGTATATTGTATGGCCTGGAGTAGGCATGACTGTCCTGCCCCACATGAATGAGGGATGAGCCCTGGACAGTAGGCAGCTGGCTAAGTATGTGTGACACACGTAATATACACACTCCTGGGGCCCAAACATTGTTCCCACCCGCAGCATGGGTGTGTGCCAGATACCCCAGGCACATGTGGTGGATCAGCTCAGCATTGGACCACATATCAAAGTAACACGCAGATTACATGTCAGAACACAGGCATTGTGTAAGCAATGGACCCACCCATGATGCCCACCACAGAGTTAGGGGAACAGATGCTGTCCCCCACCTTGAGTCAAGCAAACTGCAAGGACACAGTACCCAAGTGACACAATTCCCTGACTGCAAGGGCCACACCTGGGTATCAGATGAGGAGTGGGCAGTGCACAATCGAGGGACATGGGTCCTGGACCACATGACTGATGTACTGTGGAAGTTTAACCAGGCCAGAGGAGGGCACATAGCATGGCAGACAAAGTTCACAATGCAGTCATGGACTCACCCCCTCCTTGCTGCTCTCTGGCCTTCAGCTGCCCATCCAGATCAGGGAAGACCACCGCCAGTATCCTGAGCATGTGGGGGGTCAGGGTCCGGTGTCCGCCCCTCCTGCGAGGAGGCGACAGCTTCAGCTGGACCCGTGCGATCCTCCGGGTCCAGCCCTGAAGGTCCTGCCACCTCTTCTGGCAGTTGCGGATCCGGCGCTTGTAGACCCCCACGGATCTCACTGCCCGGACGATGGTCAGCCATATCTGCTGCTTCTGGTGGGCATCAACCTGTGAGGATGACAAAGTGAGAATGCCATTACTACACATGCAACATATCCGTGCATTACACAGTTGGATATACATGTCTCAATCACAGGGGCACATGATGTACACAGGCAGTGCAACGATGGCTATGGACAGTATGCCAGCAGTTACTACATGGTATCATTGCCTGGGAAGTAAAACCTTGTTTAAATACACTGTCACTGCACTATACCTGTTCAGTGCATGTAACTACACACTATGGGGGTGACAACTACTCAGTGAGCCTGCTAGCCAGTGGCGTGCAGACTGTTAGCCTTGCTAGTCAGACAACATGCACATTTAGTAAGGCAGTGGACAGCACACTCACCTGCTCCCCTGCTTTCCCATACAGCTTGCTGTACTGTGGAAGGAGGCTGTCCAGCAGGGCCTGGTTCTCCTCAGTGCTGAAGGCTGGGGCTCTCTCCACAGTACGTGCCATTGCAGGGTCCAGAGGGTGCAGATACAGCAGCAGTGGTGGTGGCAGATGTCGTCCTGGAGCATGTAGTGCAGGCAAGTGAGCTCTCAGGGGAACAGCCAGCATTATATGTGTGCTGCAGATGCAGATACTGTCCCATGTGTCCAAAGTGATAGGTCCAAGTCGTTTGCATCTTCTGAATCTGGCCAAACCATGGAATTGCACCACTTACACACGCCCACAGCATCCTTCAAAAGTTCAACTTCATGACACCCATGAATTTGCAACATTGTTGTGGGTGACCAACTGAATTTCCAGCATCAGACTCGTTCAAGATTTGAAAACGCGTTCGTTGCCAGGCCAGGCCATAGCCAATGGGTGCGCACCGATCGGTCCATTGCTGTTCAACGCGTACCCGGGATACAATGCGTACCCGCACACTTTGAATGCAATGGGCCGGCCGGGCACACCGATCGGTCCATTGCTGTTCAACGCGTACCCGGGATACAACGCGTACCCGCTCACATTGAATGCAATGGGCCGGCCGGGCACACCGATCGGTCTATTGCTGTTCAACGCGTATTGCGAATACAACGCGTACCCGCTCACATTGAATGCAATGGGCCGGCCGGGCACACCGATCGGTCCATTGCTGTTCAACGCATATTGTGAATACAACGCGTACCCGCTCACATTGAATGCAATGGGCCGGCCGGGCACACCGATCGGTCCATTGCTGTTCAACGCGTACCTGGGATACAACGCGTACCCGCACACATTGAATGCAATGGGCCGGCCGGGCACACCGATCGGTCCATTGCTGTCCAACGCGTATTGCGAATACAACGCGTACCCGCTCACATTGAATGCAATGGCCAATGTGTGCGCACCGATCGGTCCATTGCTGTCCAACGCAGTATTGCGAATACAACGCTGCACCCGCTCACATTGAATGCAATGGGCCGGCCGGGCACACCGATCGGTCCATTGCTGTTCAACGCTGCACCGGGATACAACGCGTACCCGCACACATTGAATGCAATGGGCCAGCCGGGCACACCAATCGGTCCATTGCTGTTCAACGCGTATTGCGAGTCACAACGCGTACCCGCCACATTGAATGCAATGGGCCGGCCGGGCACACCGATCGGTCCATTGCTGTTCAACGCGTATTGCGAATACAACGCGTACCCGCTCACATTGAATGCAATGGCCAATGTGTACGCACCGATCGGTCCATTGCTGTCCAACGCGTATTGCGAATACAACGCATACCCGCTCACATTGAATGCAATGGCCAATGTGTGCGCACCGATCGGTCCATTGCTGTCCAACGCGTATTGCGAATACAACGCGTACCCGCTCACATTGAATGCAATGGCCAATGTGTGCGCACCGATCGGTCCATTGCTGTCCAACGCGTATTGCGAATACAACGCGTACCTGCTCACATTGAATGCAATGGCCAATGTGTGCGCACCGATCGGTCCATTGCTGTCCAACGTGTATTGCGAATACAACTCGTACCCGCTCACATTGAATGCGTCCCTGTACAAGTCACTGGCATATGTCACCATGCCTGTCACAGGTGAACATATGCCAGCCACACATACTTCCCAGGGAGTGAGGGGCACACCTACAACACCACAGCCTGTCCACACTGTATCCTAAGGCATGTAAGGCTGCATTACCTATTCCGTGTATGGGGGTGAACATGTTGTTCTGTGGGTGTCACTTGGGGGCAGCCACTCCCAGGCTGTGCACGTGTTCATGGGGACAGAATCCTTGGTGTTTCATGTACATGACCACTGTGATGTGCAACTGTTCATTTCTGAGCATGTGGCATGGTCACATTTCACGGTGGTGTATGTGTATGTCATGTCACATACCCCCTGAGTCCCATGTGGGACGGTATGTACGTCCCAGGGTGACCCATTGCCACAATAGTGATGGTCCTCCACAGTCTGTGTGCATGTTGTGTTTACAATGTCTCTGATTCCATGTGCACAATGGGAGATAGTCTCCACATCCACGTTGTTTGTGCATGGACTTTGATGTTGTGCGTGTGTGTGTCACAGACGTCCATGTCTGTCCTGCCGAGGCAACAGGGACCACTACCTGTGGGAGTCATGGTTGTTTTGCTGTGGTGTATTCATGATACACCATGTCATGCCAGTGTCCATGTGGCAATACAGGGTCCCTGGGAATCTACCTGTCGTTGAGCTGTGATGCCTGGGGCACATCTGTCCTCACATGTCACTGTGGGGTGTGTTTGGAACGTGGCAGCAGGAGATGGGAACTGTGACACGGCCTCATGATATCCCATGGCACAACCTGGGACTTGTTGATCCCACTTGTTGAACTGTGATGTTAGATGTTGGCCATGTATGTGCCATACATGTCCTTACGGAACTGCACACATCATGTACTTGTGCCCATAATGATGTATCATGTGATATTGAGTATGGTCAATGCCACATATGTGGAGTGACTGACAATCTTTCTTTCTTCACCTATGCACTGCAGGGCACCAGCTGTCCATAGACCATTCCCTGACCTTGCAACCATGGTGGAACGGGACTGCATCCGACGGTACCGCTTCACCAGGCCGCTGATTGAGGTATTGACGGTGCGGTTGGCCCCACATTTGCAAGCTGGCCGGACATACCCTACAGCGCTGACCCCCAAGGTGAAGGTGATGGCAGCCCTACACTTCTTTGCCACCCGTACCTTTCAACACACTGTGGTGACTGCTGGTGGGATGTCACAGACCATGTTCAGCCGTGTGCTCCGCGATGTTTTGGAGGCTATGTTGATATACCTGAACCAGTACATCTATTTCCCTAGACTCCAACAACTCACTGACGTGAAGAGTGACTTCTATGCCCTGGGGAGGATGCCGCATGTCATTTGCTCCATTGATGGGACACATGTTGCTTTGGTACCACCACAGGCCCAAGAGCAGGCATACAGGAACCGCAAACACTACCACTCGGTCAATGCACTGGTGGTATGTCTTGCAGATATGAGCATCTCACACGTCTGTGCCTGTTTCCCCGGTTCTGCACACGATGCCTACGTGATGAGGAGTAGTCGCATCCCGAGGATGATGTCACAGATGCGGAACCAGCGTGCCTGGCTTGTTGGTGTGTACTGACTTTGTACCATTGTGTGTGTTCTGCAATGTAGTGTTCCACCCTCTTTTCCAACTCAGCTAATGTGCAATTGTCTGTATGTAGGTGACTCCGGATACCCCAACATGCCATGGTTGCTGACGCCCCTCAGGAACCCTGTGACACCAGCCCAGATGCGCTACAATGAGGCACATGGTCGGACCAGGAGAGTGATTGAGCGGACATTTGGTCTCCTGAAGAGCCGCTTCCGCTGCCTGGACAAGACAGGAGGGGCCCTCCCATATGCCCAAGCAAAGGTGTGCAAGATTGTCATCGTCTGCTGCATGCTACACAACCTGGCAGTGCGGAAGGAGTTGCCTCTCATCCTGGATGACGATGACCAACATCCGCCACCTGTGGAGGATCCTGGCCTGGACCACGATGTCAGTGATGATGATGATGATGATGATGATGATGGTGATGTCCGCACACAGCTCATCACCAACTTCTTCAGCTGAATGTGAGTATCCAGAGATGTCATGTCAATGATGTGAGTAAGCATAATATGTGTTGGTGGTGCTCTGGTGCTGTTTGAGTGTGTCCATGTGCTACATGACTGTATGCGTGTAGCGATGTGTCCTTACAGGTAGTCTGTACTCCCCAACAGTGTTGACATGCTAACTTGGTTCTGGGTGGGTATCTTGTGACATGTATTGGGCATGAGTATTGCAGTTCTGTCCTGTTCTTCAGTGCTTTTGACTGTGTTTCATTTCTGTCCTTCACAGGGTACTTTCAGAGTCGTTTGGTCAACTGTGATCCCCGACACCGTGATTCGACTTCCAGGGTGGTAGCTGTCGTGTCCCTACAGGTGATGTGCGCCACACCCATTGACTTCCTTCCTTCTACACTTGTTGACCGTGTGCCCGCTGCCAGGTGGGATTATCTTGCATCTGTAGTGGTTACAACATGTTGCAAATGTGTAATAAACCTGTGCTTCACTTTGTGATGTGCGTTGTCTGTGGTCACACATCTGACTGACATTTGCTTACTGTTGACAAAGACTGTGAATAGGTGTTGTGTCTGTGCATTGCACCGTATTTCCTGGCAACATCAGTGTAGGCGATGAGTCAGATGGCCTAGGTGTGTATATGTTGTGTAGCCCTGGTGGTGTGTCTCCCTCATATGTGTCACTTTGCCATGACTCACATGCCTGTGTTGTACTTGCTGTAGCAGTTAGCATGCACAGTGTAATTTCGCAGGTCATCATCTCCATGACAGAAACCACGTTGGAATCACAACACAGGCAGGTATGGTGTATTAGTGTGTTTATTGTCATACATGTGTGTGTATAGTGCACAGGATGGTGGGTGCTGTACATTTTGATTGCAATCCAAAGTTCCTAGATGAATTGGAAGTCCTGGTAGCAGAAATGTCCTGAATAAAGTCCACAGTCATCTGATACATTGGTCCAACTTGTACTCCCCATGTCATGTGGGGGAGTTGTGTTGCAGTCAACAGGGTGAACAGTTTGCGCACAAAGGTGATTATCCAGAACAGGTTTTGGCTTCCTGGGGGTTGCACATGGCCATCGGCCTCTCAGTTGCTCCTCCTCGGACGACCCCTCTTCTTTGGGGGGGGACCCTCAAGTGCAGGCTGCTGCGGTGCAGGGGACTCTCCGCCAGAGTCATCCTCCCTCCCTGTGGCAGTTACAGTTGTTTCAGCACCAGATGTTGTGGGCACACAGGGAGGTGTTGACTGGTTGCTGCTCATCTGGCGGAGGCATTGTAATATGTCCCTATGCACCGCCGTCATCTCTTGCAGTGTGTCCCACTTGGACTCCACGCAGAACATGTGTAAGTCCAAGCGTGCATGATGGGCAGCCTGCTGCTGTTTAATGTCCCTGAGGAGCCCCACTGCCTGGCTGAGGTCTCCGGTGCTGGACTGGTACGCATCGGCTATGCGTACCAGTTGTGGGTCATCATGCAGTCCAGACCCCTCTGCGATCAGCGACCTATGTCTCCCACCCCTCCCACCACCCCTGGCGACACGTGCAGTACCTGAGGTGGCACGCACAGGTGACCCTGGGCCCCCTTGGAGGTTGTTGGTGGTGTTGGTGTCCATAGCCCCACGTTGGTCCAGGGTCCCTGTGCTGGTGGTGGTGGTGCTCCTTGGTCTGTCCATGTTGGCAGGGGTGGTATGTGTGTTGACAGTCGTTGGAGGGGTGGGTGCAGGGGGTGCAGCTGGTGGTCCTGCTGGTGCTGCATGATGACTTGCTCCGGAGGTGCCAGGTAGGTCTTCTTCATCCGAGGAGGGCAGAGGCTGTTCCACACCAGTGAGCTCCGTTTCCCCTTGAGCCTGGGACGGGGACTCCTCAGCATCTGCTGCTGTGTCCCCATCATCACCTGTTTTTGGGAGACACACACAATGTAAGTTATGTTTCTGCAGGCATCAATGGTTGACACACCTGACAGTTGTGACTGTACCTCTGGATGCGGGCCTGTACATTGCATTGTCCTAAGTTCTCACAGTCAAAGGTTGATATTGGTGTAGCACATTGTCCTGCATACTTTGGGCATTTCTATATGAATGTTGGGGTGTGTACATGGTCTGCATTGGTTGTATTTGGTTGACATCCGGCCCTCCTTCCCACCCAGCCAGATATTCCACCATGGAACGTGCTTCCATTGCAGGGAGTGCAAGTTGTCTTTCAGGATGTCAGTCAGTGGTGTCCTGCTGTTGGTTGGTGCACAGTTGCCAGTTGCCAGCAGGGCCTTGTGCTCCCCACAGCAGTACCCAGTGTCAGCCATCTTGTCAGTTCTTTTCCACTCCCTGTGATGTGCGCATGGTTCAGGGTGGTGTTGATGGGACAGTTGTGGGGGTGACCAATATCTGTGACTACCACTCCCATCATGCTACTGCCTCCACCCCACTTCCCAGCATGCCCATACTTACCTGCTTTTGGGTGGACTTCACTGTGTGTGAGTGTGAGAGCACTGGCAAGATGGCTGACAGTGGTGTCCTGCTGTTGGTTGGTGCCCAGTTCCCAGCAGGGCCATGTGCTCCCCACAACTGAGCACCAGTGTCAGCCATCTTTGAAGTGGCTTTTGACTCCCTGTGAGGTGTGCATGCTTGGGTGTGAGCTTGCTGGGCCATGTGGGTGGGGGATGTTGGGCAGTGACTACCACTCCCATCATGCTATTGCCTCCACCCCACTTCCCAGCATGCCCATACTTACTTGCTTTTGGGTGGACTTCACTGTGTGTGAGTGTGAGAGCAATGGCAAGATGGCTGACAGTGGTGTCCTGCTGTTGGTTGGTGCCCAGTTCCCAGCAGGGCCATGTGCTCCCCACAAATGAGCACCAGTGTCAGCCATCTTTGAAGTGGCTTTTGACTCCCTGTGAGGTGTGCATGCTTGGGTGTGAGCTTGCTGGGCCATGTGGGTGGGGGATGTTGGGCTGTGACTACCACTCCCATCATGCAATTGCCTCCACCCCCCTTCCCAGCATGCCCATGCTTCCTTCCTTTTGACTCTGCTTCCCTGTGGAGTTGTGTGCCTGTGCTGACAAGATGGCTGACAGTGTTATCCTGGGGTTAGTTTTGCTACAAGACCCATGTGTGTCCGTGTGCTTCACACAGCATGACCCAGGGTTGTGGTTCTTTGTGGGATATTTGATTAGAGTGTGAGGCAATGCATTCTCCCAGGTGAGTTGTGTGGAGTTTGTGTTAGGGGTGTGTGTGAGAAACGCTGCTGGTAACTATGGTCAGGGCTGTCAGTCCTCCTTCCCACCCAGCCCGATATCCCACCATGGAACGTGCTTCCATTGCAGGGAGTGCAAGTTGTCTTTCAGGATGTCAGTCAGTGGTGTCCTGCTGTTGGTTGATGTCCAGTTCCCAGCAGGGCATTGTGCTCCCCACAGCAGTACCCAGTGTCAGCCATCTTGTCAGTTCTTTTCCACTCCCTGTGATGTGCGCATGGTTCAGGGTGGTGTTGATGGGACAGTTGTGGGGGTGACCAATATCTGTGATTACCACTCCCATCATGCTATTGCCTCCACCCCCCTTCCCAGCATGCCCATGCTTCCTTCCTTTTGACTCTGCTTCCCTGTGGGGTTGTGTGCCTGTGCTGACAAGATGGCTGACAGTGTTATCCTGGGGTTAGTTTTGCTACAAGTCCCATGTGTGTCCCTGTGCTTCACACTGCATGACCCAGGGTTGTGGTTCTTTGTGGGATATTTGATTAGAGTGTGAGGCAATGCATTCTCCCAGGTGAGTTGTGTGGAGTTTGTGTTAGGGATGTGTGTGAGAAACGCTGCTGGTAACTATGGTCAGTGCTGTCAGTCCTCCTTCCCACCCAGCCAGATTTTCCACCATGGAACGTGCTTCTGTTGCAGGGAGTGCAAGTTGTCTTTCAGGATGTCAGTCAGTGGTGTCCTGCTGTTGGTTGGTGCACAGTTGCCAGCAGGACCTTGTGCTCCCCACAGCAGTAGCCAGTGTCAGCCATCTTGTCAGTTGTTTTCCACGCCCTGTGATGTGAGCATGGTTCATGGTGGTGTTGATGTGCGCATTGTGAGGGTGGGCAATATCTGTGACTACGACTCCCATGATGCTATTGGCTACACTGACTTGCCCAGCATACACAGGATTCCTTCCTTTCAGTGGGCTTCACTGTGAGGTGGTGTTGTAGTGGTGGCTACATGTCTGGATGTGTTTGTTAGTTATATTTGTGCCACTGCCTAGCTGTAGTTGTAGTTGTGTTTGTACATGTGATGACACAGTTACATATCACTATGAGATGGCATGTGTTGTGTTTATCTGACTGACATACACATTTTGGGATGATTCTGTTCTGGTTGGTGTGTATTTGCTAAGGGTGCATGGTTTGACTCTCCCCTTGACAGTGATGTGTGTGAATTGTCGCACAATATTGTGTACATTTGTTGTGTACTCACCAGTCTCTGGGATGTTTTCTAGTCCATATACGCTCACTGGTGGTAGGATGGCCCGCACTTTCTCCTCCCAGGGCCTGAGGTATACTGGTTTGGCAGGAGGGCCACTGCCGGTGTGTTGGCTCAAGAGGTAGTCCTTCTTCAACAGCTCCCTGACCCTCCTGCGCACGTCATACCACCTGTTCTGGATGTCTCCCTTTGTGCGCAAACATGGTGATTGTGTGTTCACCCTTTCGACAATCCTCTCCCACATCTTGGTTTTCTGCGACATGGGTGTCTGTTGGACCAGTGTACCAAACAGCTGTGGCTCTACCCTGAGGATCTCATCTACCAGGACTTCCAATTCACTATCTAGGAACTTATGATTCTTCTTTGGGGGCATGGTGATGGGTGGTGATGGTGAGTGATGTGTGTGTTGGTGTGCAGGTGAGGGTGTGTGAGTGTGTGTTTTGCTGGGTGTATGTGAGGGTGCTATTTGTTGAGGTGCTGATGGTGTGTGGCTTGTGTGATGGATGAGCTGTGGGTGGGTGTGTGGTTGCTGTCTGTTGAGTGCTGGCAGGTAATTTGAATTTGCAAAGGATCATGGTAGGGATTTGTGTCCTTTTTATGGGTGGAGTTGTGGGTGTGTCTTTGTTCCCTGTCCCCCCCCATTATTTATTGCCTTTGTAATTGCTTGTTTGGCCGTTTTTTGTGTGTTTTTCCTTTGTACTTTTTGTGCATGTAGGAGACGTTCTTGTGACCGAGTCGGACCCTGCAGTTGTCTCGTACGAGCTTCTCCGAGTCGTTCACGCTGTGTTTGTGCTGTTTTCTATGCTGCGTACGCGTCGGTCGCGATGTATTGGGCTGCTTCGGCTCGCAGTTTTGTATGCGTGTCGGTCGTACGGCTTGGCCTCCGTGCGACTCGGTCGTGTTTTCCACGCGTTGCATCGTACTTGGCGGGTAGGAGTTCGCGGGTACGTTTCGTTCGGGATTCTTCCTGGTGCGTGTCGGTCGGTTCGATTCGCGTGGTTTTCCGGCCGGATAGCTGTTTTCCGCGCAGCTCGGTCGTTCGGCTTGTGTTCCGTACGAGTCGGTCGGATTTTGCACGCTTCTCATCGTACTTTGCGGGTCGGGCTGCACCGGTACGTGTCGGTTGGAATGAATTCCGGCTCCGAGTCGGTCGGTACTTTTTGCGGCCCGAATCGGAATCGGCACCTAAATTGTGATCTGGAAGAATTAAGCGAAATTGTAATGAATAAACTAGAAAAACCAAAGACACCAAATCATCACCAAGAATCTGAAGAAAACGGTAGTACTCAAGAACCCGTCCTGTGAATCCCAACCCGTGAATAAAGAGTCATTGAAAAATGAAACACCAAGCATGTGAAAACATGCTGAACTCTGGAGCCTCGAGTGTACTCAAGAAAAAACTTACTCGGGACTGTGGCAACTAGCAACCACTATCTACTGCAATCTGCAACGGCGGGATGTTATCCAAACTGGAAGAAATACGAAGTAGCCAATGTCATGTCCATAAATTTTCACATAATTACATGTGACATACATGAAAAATGTAAGAGTTACCTCGATGATAAACACTAGTACAATAATGCCATCCTCTGTCCCAAACAATTTTGTAACCTCTATTTTCTGAGTATTGTAAGCCTTATCCACTCTGACTGTGAACCTATAAAAAACATCGTAACACAGTACTAAATTGATACTCTTATACTCCCATAATCAATGAAACTGTATCCGCATGAATAATGCAGGGTTACTCCTTACCACAGCTACTAGAGCTGCTGAACTTCGGATGAACTCCGCTCGAAGATACTACGTCACACTCTTGACTTCCAACAACCTCGTTTCTGAAAAAATAAACGTGCAACTTCTTACTCACGGTCTCTGTGTAGTTAACATAATGTACAAACGCGCTATGCTAACATGCACGTATCTGCTAAGCTTCCGATCTTAAAGCCACACTATCACCTAATAACACAATGTAAATCCAGTAACCACAGCTTACACGAAAGTGCTCATCAAGAAACCGCCGCTGGTCTCACTGAAACGCCAAGTACCTAGGTACCTGCTCCATGAACAAGACGCTCTCTACCTTGCGTGTTTAAAACTCACGGTCAACGTCACGGCAATGACTGACGCACGCGCGTCAAATGACAACAGAAAGCGGACTAAACTCAAAAGTAGGAGCACCATCTTTGACTAATGAGAAACAAATCGTAACCTGTTTCTATCCAGAGGCTTAACGAGTGGTAACATTAAAAAAGAAACGTGAATGAATCAGAATGGAATGAAATGATTATATAGCCGGACTAATGCTAGTTCCCTTTATGAAATAACAAGATCTGCAAGAAAACGAGGAATAAAGTAGGCGTGCCAAAAAGCAAGGAATGCTAGAAATGAAAAAACCCAAAATGAAGTGAAGATAAAAAAAAAGAGGTAGCTGAAGATACAAGAATGAAATTCACAGATGCACAATGCAGTAACGTCAATGGAACATAAAATCCAAGAGGAGGAACACTGATCACCTACTGCGTGTAATAGTTGTAAAAAATGTGTGGTGTCTTTGATGTAGCTTCTCCAGGACTGTACAAACTTCTGCAAAAAATGATCCACATAATGTCCTGCGGGTGAAAAAATGGAATCACACCCCGATACTATTGGTCGAAAGGGAGGGTTCTGCAGATTTTTATGCACCTTCGGGAGCATATAAAGCTTCGGTCTCCTCGGATGAAGCACACTCAAAAACTGCCGTGTACAATACAGAAGTTTGTACAGTCCTGGAGAAGCTACATCAAAGACACCACACATTTTTACAACTATTACACGCAGTAGGTGATCAGTGTTCCTCCTCTTGGATTTTATATTCCATTGACGTTACTGCATTGTACACCTCAATACCCTTGTTGGAGGGTATAGAAGAATGCGAATGGGCCTTATTGCAATTGCCTGAATTAGGTGCCAACAAAATCTTCATCTTGGAATTACTGATGTTCTGTTTACAACACAGTTATCTACAATGGAAGGATGAGTTCTATCTTCAGATAAATGGAACCTCTATGGGTTTTTCTGGTGCTCCGGCGTACGCCAATACCTTTATGGCGAAGTTTGAATTTGACCATATTTTTTCAGATGACTTGTGGAGTTCTAGTTTGGTTTTTTATGTCCGATTTATAGACGACATTTTCTTAATTTGGAATAATTCGGCATTGCAACTGGAACTTAGAATCAAAGAATTAAATTCCAAAAATGCACGTATTAAATTCACTCATAACATCAGCGCCCAGAGTTTGTCATTCTTGGATGTGTTAATTACGAAGGTTAACAACAAATTGCAAACAACTGTGTATCAAAAACCGACAGATAAAAATAATCTGTTATTGTTTTCCAGTTTTCACTCTCCATCATTACTACAAAATCTGCCATACTCACAAATGCTGAGAATCAAGAGGATTACATCCAATGAGGAAGAGTTGGTATCGGCTCTAGAAAAACAATGCAACAATTTCAAACAGCGAGGTTATCTTCAAACTACGCTTGCTCAAGCTCTCACTAAAACACAGCGATTGAAACGTGAGGATTTACTTGTTTCTAGACCCAAGATTGAGAACAAACGTCTCGTCTTTGTCTCCAAGTTTTCAACTAAAACACCAACCATCAAGAAGATTATTAAATCAAGATGGGAATTACTCAAAAACGAACCAGACTTCAATGGATTATTTGCTCAAGAACCTCTGTTCGCCTACACACGCAGTAGAAACATCAAAGACTTGTTGTCCTATACATCTCTATCGACGCAATCTAAACACATAGGCATGCGCAAGTGTCAGAACTGCGTGAATTGCAACAACGTGATCGTTGGTAATACAATTAATCACCCACATACTGGGAAACCCATCATGTTGAGATACAATGGAGACTGCAATTCTGGATACGTAGTATACAGCATTAAATGTCCGTGCGGCCTTTTATATGTTGGTAAAACTACACGAAAAACAAAAGTGCGCATATCAGAACACAAGAGCAAAATACGCACACAGAGCATGAAATCTTATTTTGTATCACACTGGTTAGAACACAAGCACACCATCGCGCAATTAAGATTCACTATACTTGAAATAATATCTTGCAAAGTGGGTTGTGATAATGCCAGGTTACTCTCACAACGGGAAGTGTGGTGGATAACATTTTTGCAGACAATGATGCCAGGTGGTCTTAATGATAAATTGGAAATGTTGTGCTTTCTTTGATGGGGCTTGCGTTCATATTGTGTTATCTACGTTGGCTGTTATTATTCTAGTTCTAGATTGTTCATATGGCTTACGCACGGCAATCTGTGAATTTCATTCTTGTATCTTCAGCTACCTCTTTTTTATTATCTTCACTTCATTTTGTTTTTTTTCATTTCTAGCATTCCTTGCTTTTTGGCACGCCTACTTTATTCCTCGTTTTCTTGCAGATCTTGTTATTTCATAAAGGGAACTAGCATTAGTCCGGTTATAATCATTTCATTCCATTTTGATTCATTCACGTTTCTTTTTTAATGTTACCACTCGTTAAGCCTCTGGATAGAAACAGGTTACGATTTGTTTCTCATTAGTCAAAGATGGTGCTCCTACTTTTGAGTTTAGTCCGCTTTCTGTTGTCATTTGACGCGCGTGCGTCAGTCATTGCCGTGACGTTGACCGTGAGTTTTAAACACGCAAGGTAGAGAGCGTCTTGTTCATGGAGCAGGTACCTAGGTACTTGGCATTTCAGTGAGACCAGCGGCGGTTTCTTGATGAGCACTTTCGGTAAGCTGTGGTTACGGGATTTACATTGTGTTATTAGGTGATAGTGTGGCTTTAAGATCGGAAGCTTAGCAGATACGTGCATGTTAGCATAGCGCGTTTGTACATTATGTTAACTACACAGAGACCGTGAGTAAGAAGTCGCACGTTTATTTTTTCAGAAACGAGGTTGTTGGAAGTCAAGAGTGTGACGTAGTATCTTCGAGCGGAGTTCATCCAAAGTTCAGCAGCTCTAGTAGCTGTGGTAAGGAGTAACCCTGCATTATTCATGCGGATACAGTTTCATTGATTATGGGAGTATAAGAGTATCAATTTAGTACTGTGTTATGATGTTTTTTATAGGTTCACAGTCAGAGTGGATAAGGCTTACAATACTCAGAAAATAGAGGTTACAACATTGTTTGGGACAGAGGATGGCATTATTGTACTAGTGTTTATCATCAAGGTAACTCTTACATTTTTCATGTATGTCACATGTAATTATGTGAAAATTTATGGACATGACATTGGCTACTTCGTATTTCTTCCCGTTTGGATAACATCCCCGCCGTTGCAGATTGCAGTAGATAGTGGTTGCTAGTTGCCACAGTCCCGAGTAAGTTTTTTCTTGAGTACACTCGAGGCTACAGAGTTCACCATGTTTTCACACGCTTGGTGTTTCATTTTTCAATGACTCTTTATTCACGGGTTGGGATTCACAGGACGGGTTCTTGAGTACTACCTTTTTCTTCAGATTCTTGGTGATGATTTGGTGTCTTTGGTTTTTCTAGTTTATTCATTACAATTTCGCTTAATTCTTCCAGATCACAATTTAGTCTTTTACTTTTTCACTTCTTTCGTGATTTTCCTTTTGATTGCCATGTGTAAACATATTCAGGTGTTGCTGTTTTATTCCGCCTTGACTGGGCGTTACTATTGTTTTTCTTGTATAAACTTGATATGTAGAACTGAGTATTCAAATATTGATTATGTGTTCAACTTTTTTTCACAGTGGCCCCTGAAGAAGGGATGAATACAATCCCGAAATGCATTGGGTTGGGCTGGGTAATTTAGGTGCAACATGCATTAGATTTTTGCTGAGCTGCTAATAATCTGATTTCTTAGCATATTATTGTTTGAATCAAAGTACATATGTTCATATGCATCATTTTAAATACGTGACCAGATACTGATATTCATTTGGTTTCATTGTCACTGTTTGCAATACACTTCTTGCATAGAACAATTGATAGAATTGTCTGCTTTTTGTTCATAAATTGTGGAGTGTTGATTCTATAGCATACACTGTGCATCCAGTATACTGGTGAAGACTCACCAGCACGGTTTCTTAGTATGCTAGTTGTGTCATGCATTATCCGTCCTATGAGTAGGGGTGGTGTTAGTGGTAGGCATCCATCCCCCCATGAGTGGGGATGGTAGTAGTGACAGGCATCCAGGCCCCCCTGAGTAGGGGTGGTGGTAGTGGTAGGCATCCAGCCCCCCCTGAGTAGTGGTGGTGGTAGTGGTAGGCATCCATCCCCCCATGAGTGGGGATGGTAGTAGTGACAGGCATCCAGGCACCCATGAGTAGTGGTGGTGGTAGTGGTAGGCATCTATCCCCCCATGAGTGGGGATGGTAGTAGTGACAGGCATCCATCCCCCCCTGAGTAGGGGTGGTGGTGGTGGCAGGCATCTAGCCCCCCCTGAGTGGGGGTGGTGGTAGTGGTAGGCATCCATACCTCTAAGGGTGGGGATGGTAGTAGTGGCAGGCATCCAGGCACCCTTGAGTAGTGGTGGTGGTAGTGGTAGGCATCCATCACCCCATGAGTGGGGATGGTAGTAGTGACAGGCATCCAGCCCCCCCTGAGTAGGGGTGGTGGTGGTGGCAGGCATCTAGCCCCCCATGAGTAGGGGTGGTGGTAGGGTGGTGTTGGTGGTAGGCATCCATCCCCCTATGGGTGTGTATGGCATTGGTGTTGGCCATCCCACCCCTATGGTTCTGCTGTTGCTAGTGTACGTTATTTGTGCATCCCTATGTGTGTGTGACATATTTCGGGTACGTGTAGTTTGTTTGTATTGTTGGTGTTTGACTTACCGTCTGCGCCGTACGCGTCCGTTCCGGTCCCGGTAATAGATGTAGAGTATAGGTAGGACCTGCGCAATGGGATTCATGCTTGGATCGTCTCGTTCGGGTTTCTCGTGTCTTCGACTCGTACTCGTCGCTGGCTTGTTCGTCTCGTAGCCATGGATCGTCTTGTGGCTCGAAACGGAGCTTATGTACGGCTCGCCCAAATGCTCAAACATGCCGGACGTAGCGACGGGTTCGGCGCGTACGGATTGCGCATCGTACTAGTCCGGCCGGAAGGTGCTGTTTATTTGCTTCCGTGCGGCTCGATTCGGCGTTTACGGATCCGGCTCGGGCGGGGAACAGGAGCTGGATTGGGTGAGTACGGCTCGCTCGGAAACTGGGTTGTTATACGCATCGTACTTGTTCATCTGGACGAGTGTACGAATCGGTCGGGAAACACGCATTCGGCTTGTATTTTTTCTGGACGAATACTGTTAGGTGCCCTACCGGCCGAGATCGGAATCGGCCCCTCTGTGCGTAGTTCATCAAAATGGTGACAAACTTCCTTTTTTGAAGCTCTCTGCTTTCATTAATTAAACTGCACCTGCTTGGCCTTTTTACAGTAGTTATTATAAAGCTAGCTGTAATTTACACGCTATCTATCAGTGACACATTACTTCTTAACTTCTCCCTTTCTGTCTATATTATTCAGAAACATTTATTACACTTGTAGAATTTTAAAAACATTCAAAGGTGAGGCCTCGTCTACAAACCTAACAGAAGAAGAGCGTAGGACGTGGCTCCGAGAGAGTGAAATGCTACGATTTTCACAAAATGGAGGTTTACAGTAAGTACTCACAAACTGCCTTGTACTGGATAGTTGAGCAGGTCAGAGAAACAGTTCCTCGGGCTTTGAATGCAATGACAATTCCACCAGATTTTGCAGACACCAATAGCTTTGCCAGCTGTTGTTGGCCATTGGCTTCACAATTGAAGCTGCAATTGGGTTCACTCTTATGGTTTGAAGTAATTAATTAAAAAGTAGTGTGACAAGTTGCAATGTACACCAAAGAGTATTTTGCCAATATCAGTCAACGTAAAAAGTAACCAGTAGTTTATTACAAGATTTTCTTTGTCCGTGAACCCAGGCCTGCCAAGTATCACGCATCAGTCGTGACTCTAACGCATTTCAGTGTGGTGTTCCGCATCACCGCACTGAAATGCATTGTCACGCATTTTAATGCCACTGTCTCACTCTGCTGTACCAGCGCTGAACTGGCTACACCAGGCTGATAGCGTGCTCGCGCCGGCGCCTGACACCTGTGAGCCGGCTCTGCTGCTCGCCCCCACAGACTTGCCACCACTGCAGGCAGCAGGCTCAGTAAACAGTTAATGATCTTGTCTGCTGGCTGAGTGCTACAATGTTACATCTTTCTTTAGCCATGCTGCCTCAGCGTGGCTGCACTAAAATTCCTGCCCGCAGCTGTCACACAGTGAGTCACTGACTCACACTGCCCAATACCGAGACCCGGGGCGGGCCCGCCCTCAGCAGTGGTTGCTGCGGGGGATGTGACCTCACGTCCTGGAAGAAAGTGAGGTCGGATTCAGCCAGAAAGTGGTGGGGGACTTGAATGGAGTGTGCTGTCCACGTCCCGGGCGTCCACGGCATTATATACTGAGTGCGCAGTCAGAGCGGTGCCTGCGCATATTACCCGGCATTGGACCGCCAGACCGGACGGCAGCATCGACACTCTCTCAGCACCATGGCTGCACATGAGAGGCCTTGGGCGCTGCGGGGAGCCAAGCTGCAGTGCTGTGCCGCGGCCGCGACCCCGGTGCGGCTCACCGCCATTGCCGGGACCGAACTCGCGTTCAGAGACAGACGACTCTAGTCTGGGAGGAGTATTCTGACCAATTTAAGCAAACCAAGAGGAATGCCAAAGTTCCAGAGAAAATGGCTAACAAACTATTTGGATTGACACAGGAACATCGGCTTAAAGAGGAAACATTACGTATTCAAGTAAGACGATTTTCATACATTTTTAGCAAGTGCTGGATCTGCGTCCATACGATGCTGAATAAAAAATATGAAAGAGAGTGGCCTTTTTTCGTTTATGACATGGGCAGCATTAGTGTATTTAAGTCTGATACCCGGGCACCTTGGAATGTGTGTGTGCGGGAGGGCTCGATTCACGAGCTCAGCGCTTTTTGCAGATGAGGCATTCTTAAAAGGGAAAGTTTAGTCTTGAAATGGCAGTGGCCTCCAGTTTAAGATTTCCCGGGCTTTGGCCCAGCATGGTAGCACTCCTCATGGAGTCAAAACCTGTGGAGGGAGTGGGAGGATATCTTGCGGGTGCCTGTGCTGTCACTAACTTAATTATCTTTCAAAATGTCTGAGGAATAGAGCTGGGTCACTCTGGGGGCCGCAAACTGATTGATTGAATGAACCCTGACCAGAGTAACGGCAATTCCTGCAGGCCCAGGCCCCCAGGAATTGGCGCTGCTGCACACCGATGTTAAATGATAGCACAAGACATCTCCTTCCTCAATTAGACACGTGCTCGCCTGTATGGGGGTGAGGGGGCAGTGTCCTGTCATGGTGAGAGCAGGCCGTGCTAAGTACCTTTAACAGGCGCATGACTCTCACCATGACTTTAATCTACAGTAGTACTGTACAGTCTGCAGAGAGGAGCATCATCTCTGTCACTGTGCCGGCCTGCCAGCACTCTCCAAACTGGCAACTGACTCCTGCCTCCACATGACAGCGACACTGTCTGAGCAGCTGTCTGCAGCCAGTGACTGTGACTCCACATACAGTTCAGCTACAGTGGCAGTCCAAAGCAGCAGGCGTTATTTTCCCAGCACTTTGAGACTTGGTAAGACAAAGACAATATTGGGGATTAATATTGCTGCTGATGAGAGGTCAGAGTTTTGTCTTCTGGCAGTTTTGAATCTCACCATAAAGTAACGCAAAGGGTTAATGTGCTCCCGCAAAGAACGTGTCCCAGCATATAACAGAACTGTATTTTATGTGGATAGGCATTGTGTTACTGCTTTTGTCACAGGGATCCCTTTGTTACTTGTGGTTCGACCCACCTGGTACAGAGGTGAGGGGTTGAAGGGTGCTGTGTATTTATAAATAATAGGTTTAAAAGCACCTGCAACAGAGTTCCATAGAGTTTCTTGTTTATCAAATGGGAGTACATTTTGATAATTGTCTGTTTCCAGGGACTTTAATGCTTGATTTTGGTCGCGAGAAAGTGTCACTCATAGTCGTTGAATGGCACTCATAATTATATTGAAATTATAAAATGTCACACATAAGCAATCTAAAACCTTGGCAGCTATGTGAACCATAAACACAGACAAAAGTATTCTTCAGCGATATGACTCTCCGAGCACCACGGTGAGGTAAAAATCAACGATGTAGAAAGGACCTCTAAAGAGTAAGTTATATTTCCAGAATAATAAATGTAGATGTTGAATTTTTTTATGTAGCAGCTAACACTGAGATTTCCATCATTCTCAACAATCCTCCATCCGTTCAAAGAAACAGAACTGACCCACACGGAAATAGAGACCTGCCCATGATCAAGCTTCGGTCAAGCCTGAAAACCAAGATCAGCACTTGCGTCTCCTTGCCCCACAGTTGACAGCTCAAGTAGTGGACAATATCTCCATCTCTGATTTGCCCAATGACACATTAAAGCACATCGCTGGACACATGGATTGACAGCTGATCTTTGCAATTAGAAGTTTGCACTCATTTATTGTTAAATTCTTACAGTAAGTTGACAGAC
>CAWUFW010025729.1:0-41149 GCA_963921515.1 Calotriton arnoldi
CCACCACCAATTCCACTAATATCATTACAACCAATACCACCACCACCAATGCCACCACCAATCCAATAACACCACCACCAATACCAAAGCCACTGCCAATACAATACCACCACCACCAATACCACCACCAATACCACCATCACCAATCCAATACCAACACCACCAATACCAAAACCAACACCAATAACACCACCAATACCACCACCACCAATCCCACCACCAATACCACCACCACCACCACCACCAATACCACCACCAATACATAAACCACCACCAATACCACTATGAGCAATACCAATACCACCACCACCAATACCACTAATATCAATACCACCAATACCACCACCACTAATACCAATAGCACCACCACCAATACCAATACCACACCAATACCAATACCACCACCAATACCAATACCACCAACACCACCACAACCAACACCACCAATACCATCACCACCAATACCACAAATACCACCACCACCAATACCTCCACCAATACCATAACCAATACATCACCAATACCACCACCACCACCAATACCACCACCAATACCAAAACCACCACCAATAACACCATGAGCAATACCACCACCAATACCACTAATATCAATACCACCAATACCACCACCACCAATACCACCACCAATACCAATAGCGCCACCACCAATACCAATACCACCTCCAGTATCACCACCAATACCAATACCACCACCACCAACACCACCACAACCAACATCACCAAATACCATCACCACCAATACCACCACCACCAATACCACCACCACCAATACCACCACAACCAATACCACCACCACCACTATAACCACCACCAATACCTTCACCACCACCAGCACCAAAACCACCACCACCAATACCACCACCACCACCAATACCACCACCAACACCACCACTAATACTACTACCAATACCACCACCACTGATACAACCACCAATACCACCAACAATACCACCAATACCATCACCAATACCACCACCACCAATACCACTACCACCACCAATACCACCACCAATACCAAAACCACCACCAATACCACCATGAGCAATACCACCACCAATACCACTAATATCAATACCACCAATACCACCACCACCAATACCACCACCAATACCAATAGCACCACCACCAATACCAATACCACCACCAGTACCGCCACCAATACCAATACCACCACCAACCCCAACCAACACCACCAATACCATCACCACCCATACCATCACCACCAATACCACCACCACCAATACCACCACCACCACTATAACCACCACCAATACCTTCACCACCACCACCACCAATACCACCACCACAAATACCACCACCAATACCACCACTAATACCACTACCAATACCACCACCACTGATACAACCACCAATACCACCAACAATACCACCAATACCATCACCAATACTACCACCACCAATACCACCACTACCACCAATACCACCACTACCAATACAACCACCACCACCAATACCACCACTACCAATACCACCACCAATAACACTACCATATATCACCACCACCACTACCACCACCACCACCAATACCACCACCAATACCAACACCACCACCAATATCACCACCACCATTACCACCACCACCAATACCACCACCAATACCATCAAACCACCACCATTAGCACCACCAATTCCACCACCAATACCACCACCAACACCACCACCACCATACCACCACCACCAATACCACACATACCACCAATACCTCCACCAATACCATAACCAATACTGTCACCAATACCACCACCACCACCAATACCACCACCAATACCACCACCATCACCAATACCAAAACCACCACCAATACCACCAGGACCAATAACACCACCAATACCACTAATACTACTAATATCAATACCACCAATACCACCACCACCAATACCATTAGCACCACCACCAATACCAATGCCACCACCAATAAAAATACCAACACCAATACCAATACCACCACCACCAACACCACCACCACCAGTACCATCGCCACCAATACCACCACCACTAATATCACCACCACCAATACCACCACCACCAATACCACTGCCGATACCACCACCACCACCAATACCACTACCACCACCACCAATACCACCACCACCAATCTAATATCATCAACACCAATACCAAAACCACCACCAATACCAATATCACCACTAATACCACCACCACCAATACTACTACCAATACCACCACCAATACCACCACAACCAATACCATCACCAATACCACCACCACCACCAATACCACCACCACCAATATCACCACCACTGATACCTCCACCAATACCACCACCATCAATACCACCAATACCACTACCACCAATACCACCACCACCAATACAAATACCACCACCAATACCACCACCAATACCACCACCAATACCAAAACCACCAGCAATACCTCCATGAGCAATACCACCACCAATACCGCCACCACCAATTCCACTAATATCATTACAACCAATACCACCACCACCAATGCCACCACCAATCCAATAACACCACCACCAATACCAAAGCCACTGCCAATACAATACCACCACCACCAATACCACCACCAATACCACCATCACCAATCCAATACCAACACCACCAATACCAAAACCAACACCAATAACACCACCAATACCACCACCACCAATCCCACCACCAATACCACCACCACCACCACCACCAATACCACCACCAATACATAAACCACCACCAATACCACTATGAGCAATACCAATACCACCACCACCAAAACCACTAATATCAATACCACCAATACCACCACCACTAATACCAATAGCACCACCACCAATACCAATACCACACCAATACCAATACCACCACCAATACCAATACCACCAACACCACCACAACCAACACCACCAATACCATCACCACCAATACCATCACCACCAATAACACCACCACCAATACCACCACTATAACCACCACCAATACCTTTACCACCACCAATACCACAAGCACCAAAACTACCACCACAAATACCACCACCTCCACCAATTCCACCATCAATACCAATACCACCACCACCAATAGCACTGTCAATACCAATACCGCTACCACCAATACCATAACCACCAATACCACCACCACAAATACCACCACCACCACAAATACCAATACCACCACCACCAATACCACCACCAATACCACCACTAATTCCACCACCACCACCAATACCACCACCAATACCACCACCACCAATACCAATACCACCACCAATACCACCACCACCAATACAACCAACAATACCACCAACAATACCACCAATACCACCATTACCACCACCATCATTAATTCCACCACTACCAATACAACCACCACCACCAATACAACCACTACCAATACCACCACCAATAACACTACTTTTACCATATATCATCACCCCCAATACCACCACCACCACCAATACCACCACCAAAAACCACCACCAATACCACAAATACCACCACCACCAATACCTCCACCAATACCATAACCAACACGTCACCAATACCACCACCACCAATACCACCACCACCACCAATACCACCACTACCAATACAACCACCACCACCAATACAACCACTACCAATACCACCACCAATATCAACACCACCAATACCACCAGCACCAATACCACCTAACCACCACCAATACCACCACCACCAACACCACCACCACCATACCACCACCACCTATACCACAAATACCACCACTACCAATACCTCCACCAATACCATAACCAATACGTCACCAATACCACCAATACCACCACCACCACCAATACCACCACCAATACCACCACCACCACCAATACACCACCAATACCAAAACCACCACCAATACCACCATGACCAATAGCACCACTAATACCACTAATACTACAAATATCAATACCACCAATACCACCACCACCAATACCAATAGCACCACCACCAATACCAATACCACCACCAATACCAATACCAACACCAATACCAATACCACCACCACCAATACCACCAACACCACCACCACCAATACCATCACCACCAATACAACCACCACCAATATCACCACCACCAATACTACCGCCATTACCACCACCACCACCAAAAATACCACTACCACCACCACCAATACCACCTCCACCAATCTAATACTACCACCACCAATACCAAAGCTACTGTCAATGCAATACCACCACCAATACCACCACCAATACTACCACCACCAATCCAATACCACCACCACCAATACCACCACCAATACCACCACCACCAATACCACCACCAATACCACCACCAATACCATCACCAATACCACCACCACCACCAATACCACCACCACCAATACCACCACCAATACCACCACCACCACCAATATCACCACCACCAATACCTCCACCAATACCACCAATACCACCACCACCAATATCACCACCACCAATACCTCCACCAATACCACCACCAGCAATACCACCACCAGCAATACCATCAATACCACCACCATCACCACTAATACCAATACCACCACCAATTTCACCACCACCAATACCACCAATAGCGCCACCACCAATACCACCACCACCAATACCACCACAACCAATACCACCATACCACCACCACCAATACCACCAATAGCACCACCACCAATACCACCAGTATCACCACCACCAGTACCACCACCATCACTAATACCACCACCACCAATACTACTACCAATACCACCACCAATACCACCACCACCAATACCATCACCTATACCACCACCATTACCACCACCAATACCACCACCACCACCAATATCCCCACCACTGATACCTCCACCAACACCACCACCATCAATACAACCAATACCACTGCCACCAATACCACAACCACTAATAGAAATACCACAACCAATACCACCACCACCAATAGCACCAATAGCACCACCACCAATACCACCACCAATACAAATACCACCACCACCAATACCACCAACACCACCACCACCAATTCCCCCACCACCAATACCACCAATAGTACCACCACCAATACCCTCAGCAATACCAATACCACCACCAATATCAATACCACCACCACCAATACCACCAACACCACCACCACCAATACCATCACCACCAAAACCACCACCACCAATACCACCACCACCAATAGCACCACCAATACCACCAACACCACAAAAACCACTGCCATCACCACCACCAATACCACCACCACCAATACCACCATCACCAATACCACGACCACCAATCCAATAACACCACCACCAATACCAAAGCCATTGCCAATGCAATACCACCACCAATACCACCACCAATACCACCACCAATACCACCACCACCACCAATCCAATACCACCACCACCAATACCACCACCAATACCATCACCAATACCATCACCAATACCACCACCACCAATACCACCACCAATACCACCACCACCACCAACATCACCACCACCAATACCTCCACCAATACCACCACCAGCAATACCACCAATACCACCACCACCAATATCACCACCACCAATACCTCCACCAATACCACCACCACCAATACCACCACCAGCAATACCACCAATACCACCACCATCACCACTAATACCAATACCACCACCAATTTCACCACCACCAATACCACCAATAGCGCCACCACCAATACCACCACCACCAATAACACCACAAGCAATACCACCAGTACCACCACCACCAGGACCACCACCACCACCAATGCCACCACCACCAATACCAGTACCACCAATACCACCACCAATACCACCACCAATACCACCACCAATTCCACCACCACCACCAATACCACCACCACCAATACCATCACCACCACCAATACCACCACCACAAATACCACCACCAATACCATCACCACCAATACCACCACCACAACAAATACCACCACCAATACCAATACCACAACCACTAATATCACTACCACCACAAATATCAGTACCACCACCAATACCACCACCACCACTAATACCACCACCAATACTACCACCACCACCAATCCAATATCACCACCAATACCAAAACCACCACCAATACCACCACCACCAATACCACCATTACCACCATTACCACCAATACCACCAAAACCACAAACACCAATACCAATATCACAACCACCAATACCGCCAATACCACCACTGGTACCACCAATATCACCACCAATACCACCACCACCACCAATGCTACCAATACCACCCCCAGTACCACCACCACCACTAATACCACCACCACCAAGACCACCAGCACCAATACCAATATCACCACCACCAATACCATCATCAATACCACCACCAATACCACCACCACCAATATCACCACTACCAATACCACCACCACCAATACCACCACCACCAATACCACCACCAATACCACCACCAATACCACCACTACCAATACCACCACCAATACCACCACCAATACCACCACCACCAAAACAACCAGCAATACCATCACCAATATCACCACCACCAATACCACCACCAATACCACCACTACCAATACCACCACCATCACCAATACCACCACAATCAATACCACCACCATTACCACCATTACCACCAAAACCACCACCAATACCAAAAATACCACCACCAACAATACCATAACCAATACCACCACTACCATCACCAATACCACCACCAATACCATCACCACCACCAATACCAAAACCAATACCACCACCAACAATACCACAACCACCACCAATACCACCATGACCAATACCACCACCAATACCTCCATCACCAATACCACTAATATCAATACCACCAATACCACCACCAATACAATACCACCACCACAAATACCACCACCAATACCATTATTAACACCATCAATACCACCATCACCACCAATACCATCACCACCAATACCACCACCACCAATACCACCACCAATATCTTTGACCACCAATACCACCACCAATACCACCACCACCACCACAAATACCACTACGACCACCACCAATACCAATTTCAACTTCACCAATACCAACACCACTGATCCAATACCACCACCACCAATACCAAAGCAACTGCCAATACCACCACCAATACCACCACCACCAATATCACCACCAGCAATACCACCAATACCACCACCATCACCACTAATACCAATACCACCACCACTTTCACCACCACCAATACCACCAATAGCGCCACCACCAATACCACCACCACCAATAACACCACAAGCAATACCACCATACAACCACCACCACCAATAGCAAGACCACCAATACCACCAGTACCACCACCACCAGTACCACCACCACCACCAATGCCACCACCACCAATACCAGCACCACCAATACCACCACCAATACCACCACCAATTCCACCACCAATACCAATACCACCATCAATACCAATACCACAACCACCAATACCACTACCACCACCAATACCACCACCACCAATACCATCACCACCACCAATACCACCACCACAAATACCACCACCAATACCATCACCACCAATACCACCACCACAACAAATACCACCACCAATACCAATACCACAACCACCAATATCACTACCACCACAAATATCAGTACCACCACCAATACCACCACCACCACTAATACCATCACCAATACTACCACCACCACCAATCCAATACCACCACCAATAACAAAACCACCACCAATACCACCACCACCAATACCACCATTACCACCATTACCACCAATACCACCAAAACCACAAACACCAATACCAATATCACAACCACCAATACCGCCAATACCACCACTGGTACCACCAATATCACCACCAATACCACCACCACCACCAATGCTACCAATACCACCCCCAGTACCACCACCACCACTAATACCACCACCACCAAGACCACCAGCACCAATACCAATACCACCACCACCAATACCATCATCAATACCACCACCAATACCACCACCACCAATATCACCACTACCAATACCACCACCACCAATACCACCACCACCAATACCACCACCAATACCACCACCAATACCACCACTACCAATACCACCACCAATACCAATACCACCACCAATACCACCACCACCAAAACAACCAGCAATACCATCACCAATATCACCACCACCAATACCACCACCAATACCACCACCACCAATACCACCACCAATACCACCACAATCAATACCACCACCATTACCACCATTACCACCAATACCACTACCACCACCAATATCACCACCACCAATATCACCAATATCACCATCAATACTAACACCACCAATACCACCAAAACCACCACCACCACCAATACCAAAAATACCACCACCACCAATACCATAACCATAACCAATACCACCACTACCATCACCAATACCACCACCACCCATACCACCACCACCAATACCACCACCACCAATACCACCACCAACAATACCACAACCACCACCAATACCACCATGGCCAATACCACCACCAATACCACCACCACCACCATTACCACTAATATCAATACCACCACCACAAATAACACCACCAATACCAATACCACTACCACCAATGCCAATACCACCACCAATACCAATACCACCACCAATACCACCACCACCAATACCACCAACACCACCACCACCAATACCATCACCACCAATACCACCATCACCAATATCACCACCACCAATACCACCACCACCAATACCACCGTCAATACCACCACCACCACCACAAATACCACTACCACCACCAATACCACCACCAATACCACCAACACCAATCTAATAACACGACCACCAATACCAAAGCCACTGCCAATACCAATACCACCGCCACAACCACCACCACCAATCCAATACCACCACCATCAATACCAAAACCACCACCAATACCATCACCACCACCAATACCACCACCAATACCACCACCACCAATACCACCACCACCACCAATACAATCACCAATACCACCACCACCAATACCATCACCCGCAATACCAGCAATACCACCACCACCACCAATACCACCACCAATACCATCACCACCACCAATACCAAAACCAATACCACCACCAACAATACCACCACCAATACCACCATGACCAATACCACCACCAATACCTCCATCACCAATACCACTAATATCAATACCACCAATACCAATACCACCACCACCAATACCACCACCAATACCATTATTAACACCATCAATACCACCACCACCACCAATACCATCAC
This sequence comes from Calotriton arnoldi, assembly GCA_963921515.1. Taxonomy (NCBI): domain Eukaryota; kingdom Metazoa; phylum Chordata; class Amphibia; order Caudata; family Salamandridae; genus Calotriton; species Calotriton arnoldi. Next base: position 9,235 of record CAWUFW010025729.1, read on the forward strand.
CACCAATACCACCACCACCAATACCACCACCACCAATATCACGACCACCAATACCACCACCAATACCACCACCACCACCACAAATACCACTACGACCACCACCAATACCAATATCAACTTCACCAATACCAACACCACTGATCCAATACCACCACCACCAATACCAAAGCAACTGCCAATACCACCACCAATACCACCACCACCAATCCAATACCACCACCACCAAATCAAAACCACCACCAATGCCAATACCACCACCATCAATAAAACCACCACCAATACCACCACCAATACCACCACCAACAATACCACACCCACCACCAATACCACTATGACCAATACTATCACCAATACCACCACCAATACCATTACCAGTACCACCAAGACCAATATCACCACCACCAATACAATCACCACCAATTTCACCACCATCAATACCACCACCACCAATACCACCACCAATACTACAACCAATACCACCAAGACCAATATCACCACCACCAATACCACCACCATCAATTCTACCACCATCAATACCACCACCACCAATACCAATACCACCAGCACAAATACCACCACCAACAATACCACCAATACAATCACCACCAATACCACTGCCAATACCAATACCACCACCCCCAATACCACCAACACCAATTCCACCACCACCAATAACACCACCACCAATACCACCAATGATAATACCAACACCACCAATACCACCACCACCAATACCACCAATACAATTACCACCAATACCACCACCACCAATACCACCACCACCACCAATACCAATACCACCACCAATACCACCACCACCAATACCACCACCACCATTACCACCACCACCAATACCACCACCACCAATAGCACCATCACCAATACCACCACCAATAACTCCACCAATACCATCACCAATACCACCGCCACCTATACCACCAATACCACCACCAATACCTCCATGAATACCACCACCACCAATATGACCACCACCATCAATACCAATACCACCACCACCAATACCAATACCACCACCAATATGAACACCACCACCACCAATACCATTACCACCACCAATACCATTACCATGCCCACCAATACCACTACCACCACCAATACCAGCACTACCACCAATACCATCGCCACCATCAATACCACCACCAATACCACCACCACCACCATCACCACCACCACCAATACCAATACAAATACCACCACCACCAATACCACCACCACCAATACCACCACCACCAATACCACCACCAATACCAAAATCACCACCAATACGCCACCACCAATACCACTAATACCCCCAATACCACAACCACCAATAGCATCAATACCACCACCGATACCACCAATACCACCACCACCACCACCAATACTAACCAAAACCACCACCAGTACCACCACCAATACTACCACCCCTACCACCAATACCACCACCACCAATACCACCACCACCAATACCACCACCAACACCAATACCACCACCATCACCAATACCACCACCAATACCACCACCAATACCACCAATATCACCTCTAATACCACCACCAATACCACCACCACCACCAATATCACCACCACCAATACCACCACCACGAATACCACCACCACCACCAATGCCACCACCACCAATACCAATACCACCACCAATACCACCTCCAATACCCCAATACCATCAGCAATACCACCACCACCACCAATACCACCACCACCACCTATACCACCAATACAACCACCACCAGCAATACCACCACCAATGCCACCACCACCAATACCCCCACCACCAATACCACCTCTACCAATACCACTACCAATACCATTACCACCAATAACACCACAACCAATATCACCAATACCAGTACCTCCACCACCAATGCCAATACCACCACCATCAATACCACCATCAATACCAATAACACCACCACCAATACCACCACCAATACCACCACCACCAATACCCCACCAACAATACCACCATTACCACCACCAATGCCCCCACAAACAATACCACCAATACCACCATCAACAATATCACCAATACCAAATACCACCACCACCACCACCAATACCGCCACCACCAATACCACCACCACCACCAATACCACCACCACCAATACCAGTACCACCACCACCAAAACCAATACCACCACCAATACCAACACCACCAATACAAATACTGCCACCAATACCACCACCACCAATACCACCACCACTACCAATACCACCACCAACAATACCAATACCACCACCACCAATACCACCACCACCAATACCACCACCAATACCAATACCATCACCAATACCACCACCACCAATACTATCACCACCACCAATACCACCATAACCAATACCACCACCACCAATACCACCACCACCAATGCCACCACCACTACTAATACCACCAATACCAATACCACCACCAATACCACCACCAATTCCACCAGCAATATCACCACCACCAATACCACCACCACCAATACCAATAACATCAATACCAATGCCACCACCACCAATACCACCACAATCAATACCATCACCAATACCAAAACCACCACCAATAAAAATACCACCACCAATAACTATACTACCACCACCAATGCCATCCACCACCACCAATACCACCACCACCAACACCACCATCACCAATACCATCACCACCACCACCAACACCACCACAACTACCAATACCACCACCATGGATACCACCACCACCACCAATACCACTACCAATACCACCACCACCCTCACCAATACCACCATCACATATACCACCACCAATACTACCACCACCAATACCACCACCACCAATACCACCACCACCAATACCACCACCACCAATGCCAATACCACTGCCAATACCAATACCACCACCACCAATACCTCCAACACCAATTCCACCACCACCAATACCACCACCACCAATACCAACACCACCAATACCAATACCAATGCCAATACCAATACCACCACCACCAATACAACCACCACCAATTCCACCACCACCAATACCACCACCACCAATACCAATACCACCACCACCAATACCAATACCACCAATACCACCACACCCAATACCACCACCAATACCACCACCACCACCAATACCGCCACCACCAATACCACCACCACCACCACCAATACCACCACCAATACCAACACCACCAATTCCAATACCACCATGAATACCACCACCACTAATACCAGTACCACCACCACCAATACCACCACCAATACCAATCCACCACCACCAATACCAATAACACCAATACCAATACCACCACCACCAATACCATCACCACCAATACCAAAACCATCACCAATATCACCACCACCAATACCACCAAACCACCACCAATACCACCACCACCAACACCATACCACCACCACCAGTACCACAAATACCACCTCCACCAATACCTCCACCAATACCTCCACCAATACCTCCACCAATACGTCACCAATACCACCACCACCACCAATACCACCTCCACCACCAATACACCACCAATACCAAAACCACCACCAATACCACCATGACCAATACCACCACCAATGCCACCAGCACCAATACTACTAATATCAATACCACCAATACCACCACCACCAATACCAATAGCACCACCACCAATACCAATACCACTGCCAATACCAACACCAATACCAATACCACCACCACCAATACCACCAACACCACCACCACCAATACCATCACCACCAAATCAACCACCACCAATATCACCACCACCAATACCACCATCACCAATACCACTGCCAATACCACCACCACCACCAAAATGCCACTACCACCACCACCAATACCACCACCAATACCACCACCAATACCACCACTACCAATACCACCACCAATACCAACACCACCAAAACAACCACCAATACCACCAATACCATCACCAATATCACCACCACCAATACCACCACCAATACCACCACTACCAATACCACCACCACCACCAATATTACCACAACCAATACCACCACCATTACCACCAATACCACTACCACCACCACTACCACCACCAATACCACCACCACCAATATCACCACCAATACTAACTCCAGCAATACCAAAAATACCACCACCACCAATACCACAACCAATACCACCACTACCATCACCAATACCACCGCCACCAATACCACCACCACCAATACCACCACCAATACCACCACCACCAATACCACCACAACCAATACCACCACCACCAATAATACCACCACCAACAATACCACAACCACCACCAATACCACCATGGCCAATACCACCACCAATACCACCACCACCACCATTACCACTAATATCAATACCACCACCACCAATAACACCACCAATACCAATACCACCACCACCAATGCCAATACCACCACCAATACCAATACCACCACCAATACCACCACCACCAATAAAACCAACACCACCACCACCAATACCATCACCACCAATACCACCATCACCAATATCACCACCACCAATACCACCACCACCAATACCACCGCCATTACCACCACCCCCACCACAAATACCACTACCACCACCAATACCACCAACACCAATCTAATAACACGACCACCAATACCAAAGCCACTGCCAATACCACCGCCACAACCACCACCACCAATCCAATAATACCACCATCAATACCAAAACCACCACCAATACCACCACCACCACCAATACCACCACCAATACCACCACCACCAATACCACCACCACCACCAATACAATCACCAATACCACCACCCGCAATACCAGCAATACCACCACCACCAATACCACCACCAATACCATCACCACCACCAATACCACCACCAACAATACCACAACCACCACCAATACCACCATGACCAATACCACCACCAATACCACCATCACCAATACCACTAATATCAATACCACCAATACCACCACCAATACCAATACAACCACCACCAATACCAATACCACCACCAATACCATTATTAACACCATCAATACCACCACCACCACCAATACCATCACCACCAATACCACCACCACCAATACCACCACCACCAATATCACGACCACCAATACCACCACGAATACCACCACCACTACCACAAATACCACTACGACCACCACCAATACCAATATCAACTTCACCAATACCAACACCACTGATCCAATACCACCACCACCAATACCAAAGCAACTCCCAATACCACCACCAATACCACCACCACCAATCCAATCCCACCACCACCAAATCAAAACCACCACCAATACCAATACCACCACCAATACCACCACCATCAATAAAACCACCACCAATACCACCACCACCACCAATACCACCACCAATACCATCACCAACAATACCACACCCACCACCAATACCACCATGACCAATACTATCACCAATACCACCACCAATACCATCACCAATACCACCAAGACCAATATCACCACCACCAATACAATCACCACCAATTCCACCACCATCAATACCACCACCACCAATACCACCACCAATACCCCCACCAATACCACCAAGACTAATATCACCAACACCAATACCACCACCACCAATTCTACCACCATCAATACCACCACCACCAATACCAATACCACCACCACAAATACCACCACCAACAATACCACCAATACAATCACCACCAATACCACTGCCAATACCAATACCAACACCCCCAATACCACCACCACCAATTCCACCACCACCAATACCACCACCACCAATACCAATACCACCACCACCAATACCAATACCACCAATACCACCACCACCAATACCACCACCAATACCATCACCACCAATACCCCCACCAACAATACCACCAATACCACCAACACCAATACCCTCACCAACAATACCACCAACAACAATACCATCAATACCACCACACCCAATACCACCACCAATACCACCACCACCACCAATACCGCCACCACCAATACCACCACCACCACCAATACCACCACCAATACCAACACCACCAATTCCAATACCACCATGAATACCACCACCACTAATACCAGTACCACCACCACCAATACCACCACCAATACCAATCCACCACCACCAATACCAATAACACCAATACCAATACCACCACCACCAATACCATCACCACCAATACCAAAACCATCACCAATATCACCACCACCAATACCACCACCACCAATACCACCAAACCACCACCAATACCACCACCACCACCACCATACCACCACCACCAATACCACAAAAACCACCTCCACCAATACCTCCACCAATACCTCCACCAATACCTCCACCAATACGTCAACAATACGTCACCAATACCACCACCACCACCAATACCACCTCCACCACCAATACACCACCAATACCAAAACCACCACCAATACCACCATGACCAATACCACCACCAATGCCACCAGCACCAATACTACTAATATCAATACCACCAATACCACCACCACCAATACCAATAGCACCACCACCAATACCAATACCACTGCCAACACCAATACCAATACCACCACCACCAATACCACCAACACCACCACCACCAATACCATCACCACCAATTCAACCACCACCAATATCACCACCACCAATACCACCATCACCAATACCACTGCCAATACCACCACCACCACCAAAATGCCACTACCACCACCACAAATACCACCACCAATACCACCACCAATACCACCACTACCAATACCACCACCAATACCACCACCACCACCAAAACAACCACCAATACCACCAATACCATCACCAATATCACCACCACCAATACCACCACCAATACCACCACTACCAATACCACCACCACCACCAATATTACCACAACCAATACCACCACCATTACCACCAATACCACTACCACCACCAATACCACCACCACCAATATCACCAATATCACCACCAATACTAACTCCACCAATACCAAAAATACCACCACCACCAATACCACAACCAATACCACCACTACCATCACCAATACCACCGCCACCAATACCACCACCACCAATACCACCACCAATACCACCACCACCAATAATACCACCACCAACAATACCACAACCACCACCAATACCACCATGGCCAATACCACCACCAATACCACCACCACCACCATTACCACTAATATCAATACCACCACCACCAATAACACCACCAATACCAATACCACCACCACCAATGCCAATACCACCACCAATACCAATACCACCACCAATACCACCACCACCAATACAACCAACACCACCACCACCAATACCATCACCACCAATACCACCATCACCAATATCACCACCACCAATACCACCGCCATTACCACCACCACCACCACAAATACCACTACCACCACCAATACCACCAACACCAATCTAATAACACGACCACCAATACCAAAGCCACTGCCAATACCACCGCCACAACCACCACCACCAATCCAATAATACCACCATCAATAACAAAACCACCACCAATACCACCACCACCACCAATACCACCACCAATACCACCACCACCAATACCACCACCACCACCAATACAATCACCAATACCACCACCACCAATACCACCACCCGCAATACCAGCAATACCACCACCACCAATACCACCACCAATACCATCACCACCACCAATACCACTACCAATACCACCACCAACAATACCACAACCACCACCAATACCACCATGACCAATACCACCATCACCAATACCACTAATATCAATACCACCAATACCACCACCAATACCAATACCACCACCACCAATACCAATACCACCACCAATACCATTATTAACACCATCAATACCACCACCACCACCAATACCATCACCACCAATACCACCACCACCAATACCACCACCACCAATATCACGACCACCAATACCACCACCAATACCACCACCACTACCACAAATACCACTACGACCACCACCAATACCAATATCAACTTCACCAATACCAACACCACTGATCCAATACCACCACCACCAATACCAAAGCAACTCCCAATACCACCACCAATACCACCACCACCAATCCAATCCCACCACCACCAAATCAAAACCACCACCAATACCAATACCACCACCAATACCACCACCATCAATAAAACCACCACCAATACCACCACCACCACCAATACCACCACCAATACCATCACCAACAATACCACACCCACCACCAATACCACCATGACTGTTAGACTTGGCATCTTTTGGCGTGTTTCCCCTGACTTTTTGCTTTCTGACCTCCCGGTTTTGACTCTGTTTTTGCTGGTGTGATGATTCTGCGCACTTTCCTCACTGCGGTCCAGTGGGAAAGTGCAAGTGCTCCTGTATAAAATGTGTTATGGATTGGTGTTTCCATGATTGGCCTATTTGGTTTATGTGTCAGTCCCTTGTAAAGTGCACTGCGAGTGCCAGGGCCTATAGACCAAATGCTGTTGGTGGGCTGCAGCACTGGATTGTGCCACCCACGCAAACAGCCCGTAAAGTGTAACTCGGGCCTGCCATCGCAGAGCCTGTGCGCAGCCTGGGGCTGCCATGTCGACTTGGCAAGTGCACACACTTGCAAGTCCCTAAACCTTCCCTTTGCTGCATGTTAGTCACCCCTAAGGTAGGCCCAAGGTACCCCTGTGGGCAGGGTGCAGTGTATGCGAAAGGTAGGACATGCCCGGGTGTGTGCGGCATGTCCTGATAGTGAATTACAGCCTAGTTCGTTTTTCACTATTGCAAGGCTACCTGTTCCCCTAGGCCAGAACGGGCAGTTTTGATTATTACAGCTTATAATCCTAACTGACCCCGGGAACATGGTAGAAATTCGAGTTTAGTATGCCTGGACTCAGAATGATAAAATGCAGCTTTTAGTGAAGTTGGTTTTAACATTCTGTGTTTGAAAATACCACTTTTAGAAAGTGGGTATTTTCTTGTCTAACCATCCAAGCCTGCCTCTGCGAGATTGTGTATTCCGTGTCTGGAATGTGAGTGACAGGGGCTGGGGGATGCCAGGAGACAGGGTGAGTCAGCACAGGGCTGAATAGCCAGATCGACCTGTAGATGGGTGGGAGGGGTCGCACCGGGGCCCTGAATAGGACAGTGCCTTCCCTCCACAATGCTGGCTCCACCTCCTGTGGTGCGTCTGATGTCCCTGGCCTACTCACTGAAAGAAGGGACGGAGACTTGTCAACAAAGTGCTCCAGAACTGGTTTGGACTAGGCGAAGGCCTCTCTGCCTTCAGAGAACAAAGGAATTTGGGATATAAATATTGGGGCCCTGACCCCATGAATTTAGATCTCGCTGGAATCAAGGAACCTGCCAAGACGAAGAGCTGGAAAAGCTGCCAGGAGGAGTACTGCCCCTTTGCTGTGTTGTTGCTTTGTTGGGTTGGCCTGCAGCTGCTGCTTCTGCCTTGGGCAGTGAAAGGACTGGACTGAACTTTCTACGAACTTGTGCTGAGTATCTCCAAGGGCCAGGAACCGAGCTGGCCTCCTGTTAAGAAGTCTCAGGGACTACAAAGACTTCACAAGCCTCTGGGTACCGCTGCTGGAACGCTGTTTCAGTCGCCACAGAGGAAGGGAACTGCAACCGACTCCGTCAACCGAATCCATCCCTGGCCGGTGACCTGTTTGCACCGCAGACCGCATCGCCCCGCTTCGCATCGCAACCCTGGTCTCACCGTGGGCGACGTCCAACGCCGCCAACATCGAGCCGCTGCTTGCACCGTGACCTGTGGGCACCGCAGTTCGCATCGCATCGCTTCACTGGGCCAGCCGGACCAGACCGACACTGTCGCTGCAACTGGCTCAAGAGTCGAGACCACACCGCATTTGGGGCACCGCTCGCACGTCTGCGACGCACCGCTCCGACTCGCACCGCTGTCCGACGCCAGCTCCCGCACTCCGGCTTGGTCGCCTGCATCGCAACCTGTCAGCACTGCATCGAGCATCGTCTCACCCTGCATCGCATGCCTTGGACTCACCGACTCCGTCTGCACGACGCTCATCGAGCCGCTGCCTGCACCGCATCGAGGGACACCGCACCGTGCATCGCTCCGTCTTGCACCGCAACCGCGACGAACGCCGACCGGCTCGTACACTCCGTACCAGCCACAACGAGAAAGGTACTGTGACCGAGTCTGTTCACGACTCTGCTGGCCCGTATCGACGCGGTCGGCTGGACTTGTTAGACTCTGTGGTTTTCAGCATCACGGTAGGCTCGGATGGAGCTACCGACTCGCACGAACTTTGCTTTTGTGCTATTCCTGCAAAGAAGAAGTTAACGTATCAAGCATTCATTCGTAAAGTATAGTATTGTGGATTTTTGTCGTAATTGGTCTTGTCTTGAGTATATAAAATATTGGTTATTTTTATAAACTGGTGTGGTGTCCGTTTGTAGTGCTTACACTGTATTACTGTTGGTTATGTGCAAATGCTTTACACACTGCCTCTGAATTAAGCCTGACTGCTCGTGCCAAGCTACCACGAGGGTGAGCAGGGGTTACTTCACGAGTGTAACAACCCTTACCCTGACTAGGAAGAAGGGTCCCTACTTGGACAAAGGTGCAAGCCCTTGCCAACTAGAGATCCCATTTCTAACATTGGTTGTCAGCGGTGAGGATAGGACTTGTGTTTGCACTTGACTTACAGTGATTGGTGTGCACTACTACCATATCGCAGACCATTACGTACCACATACTGGTTCTTTTTCCTTTGGCCTATTTTTGATCTTGCCAGTTTTCAACTCACGACTTTTGTCATGCCTGAATCAATTGCATCATCCGTTGCATCTCTGGAAGTTATCTTTGAGGAGGACAGGTTGGAATCCTACGCCGTAAAGGAGTTACGAGCGATTTGTAAAAACCTGAAAGTCCAAATTAAAGGCCTCACAAGGAAGGAGGAGCTACAGAAGGCGCTGAGGGCCTGGGTAGCAGCCAGACATGCCAATGGGCAGCCTGGTGATCTCAGTGAGGAGGCGGAGGAGCCTATTTCCAGGGTGGATGTGCTTTTGGGTAGGGGGAACCCGCCAAGTCAGGCAGCAGCAGTCTGTCCCCAGAGGAGCTGGAGGACAGGCGGGAGGCAAGGCAGTTTGAGCTGCAGAAGCTCAGGCTGGAGAGTGAGCGGGAGGAGAAGAGATTGGCCATAGAGGAGAGGAAGATGCTCTTAGAGCATGAGAGAGAACTGAAGGAGCTAGAACTTAGGAGTAAGTCAGGCTCAGATGGTGGCAGCAATTCGTCCAGAAAGGCAGACAGGATTGTGCACATTCCCAAGAACGTAGGCAAGGAGTTCAAGAAGGGGGATGACATACAAAGGTGGTTCCAGGGTTATGAGGCAGCCATACACATGAATGGGGTCCCTGAGGAGAATTGGGGAGCAGGATTGTGGCCACTTTTCCCGGAAGAAGCAAGGGATGCTCTGATAGCTTTGGGTAAGGGGTATCACCTCACCTATGCTGACATGAAGGATGCCCTTCTCACGAAGTATGGTCTTACTCCTGAAAAGTACAGGGATCAGTTCAGGTCCAGTAAGAAGTCTGATGTCAACACTTGGTTGGAATGTGTGGATGTGTTCTGCAGGTCTCTGGATGGTTGGGTGAAGGGCAGTAGTGTAACAGATTTTCAGGGGCTCTACAACTTGATTGCATGGGAGCACTTGTCTAGTCTATGTTTTGCAGATCTGCGCCAGCACCTAGTTGATAGTAAGCTAACTGACCCCAGGAAGCTTGCTATGGAAGCGGACCGCTGGGTGAGTACCAGGGTCCACAAGAAAGCGTTTGGGGGAGACTCAGCCAAAGGTGGGCAGGGTCCCCAGCAGAAAGGTGGGGGGGACAAGGGTAAAGCACAGGAGTTCTCTAAAGGGCCCCAAACTAGTACCCAGGGTAAAGGTTCCCAGCCCCCGGTGATAAGAAGAAAGGGGTCTCTACAGGGAAGCCTGTTGAGACCGGCCCCCGCAAGTGTTATGCATGTGACCAGGTAGGTCACTTTAAGGGGGACCCCAAGTGCCCGAAGGGGACACAGCCACCCACCGGTGGACAATCCAAAGTGTTGGCTAGTGTAGCGCTTGGGGAGGAGGGGTGCCCACAGGAGGGTGGGGATCCCGCAGAAATGACCCTTGTCTCACTCGGGGACAGTGAGATGGTCCCAGGAAACCAGGTGCCCCCTAACACAAAGAAATATAGCACCTGGGTGACCATTAACGGGAACAGGGTAGAGGCTCTCAGAGATACTGGAGCCAGTGTGACCTCAGTCCGGTGTCACCTGGTGTCTGAGAAGCAAGTAGTCCCAGGAGCATTCCACCAAGTAGTTGCTGTCGACAACTCTGAGCGCCAGTGTATGGTGGCGCAGGTTCCCTTTGAATGGGGGGTCTCAGGTCCCTTGAGGGTGGTTGTGAGCCCTACCATGCCTGTCGATTGTCTGCTAGGAAACGACCTGGAGCAGTCCTCATGGAAGGAGGTTGAGCTCAGGTCTCACTTGGAGATGCTTGGGTTGCCAGAGTGGGCATGCGTGTCTACTCGGTCAATGGCGGCCAGAAAGGGTGATCAAGAGGACTTGGAGCCTGAAACAGTGGCCCAAGTCCCTGCCAAGAGAAAGGGCAGGGGCGCGGGAAACCGGCCCCCGAAGTTCCCACGGACCGGGAGGAGGCGGACCTCGAGGGGGACGCCCCGGTGCCTACAGGGGAGCAAGTAGCCGAACTGGGAGACATCTCTGAGCTGACCCATTGGCAGCAAGAAGGGGGTCCCACCAGGGAGGAGTTCTGCAGGGAGCAGAACGAGTGCCCTACTCTGGAGGGTCTGCGGCGGCAGGCTGCAGACCAGGCAGCTGGTAATCAGTCCGGGTCACATCTGATCTACTGGGAGAGTGGTCTCCTATACAGTGAGCCTAAGGTTGCTGAGCCTGGGTCAGCCCGTGTGCTGGTGGTACCCCAGCGCTTCAGGACCTTCCTACTGGGTCTGGCTCATGACGTGCCTTTGGCAGGACATTTGGGGCAGGACAAGACCTTTGACAGGCTTGTCACCCACTTCTTTTGGCCCCAAATGCGAAGGCAGTCAGATGCACACTGTAGGTCTTGCCAAACTTGCCAGGCAAGTGGTAAGAGTGGGAGGAAGGTCAAAGCTCCTCTCCAACCTTTTCCGGTTGTTGGAACACCCTTTGAAAGGGTAGGGATGGATATTGTGGGGCCACTGGATCCCAAGACAGCCATGGGCAACAGGTACATCCTGGTCTTGGTGGACCATGCCACCCGGTACCCGGAGGCAATCCCTCTCAGGACAACGACGGCGCCAGTGGTGGGCCGGGCGTTAATGGGGATCTTTTCCCGTGTGGGATTCCCCAGAGAGGTGGTTTCCGATAGGGGGACCAATTTCATATCGAAGTATATGACATCCCTGTGGAAGGAGTGTGGGGTAACCTACAAGTTCACCACTCCTTACCACCCACAAGGAAACGGTCTGGTGGAGAGATTCAACCAGACCTTGAAAGGCATGATCAAGGGTCTAACAGAACCCATGAGGCGTAAGTGGGACGTCCTCTTGCCATGCCTACTCTTTGCGTACAGGGAGGTGCCTCAGAAGTCTCTTGGGTACAGCCCCTTTGAGCTCCTGTATGGCCACCCTGTCAGAGGACCTCTGAGTTTGGTGAAGGAAGGCTGGGAGGCGGCTCCCAGGAAAACTCCCCAGGATGTATTTAGCTACATGCTGGCCTTTAGAAACCAAACTGCCCGCTTCAGGAAACTCGCTCAGGCGAACCTAGAAGCAAGCCAGGAAGAAATGAAGAGATGGTATGACCAGAACGCCACTCTGGTCGAATTTCAACCTGGGCAAAAAGTGTGGGTAATGGCCCCAGTGGCACCTTGTGCCTTGCAGGACAAGTGGACTGGGCCATATGAGATAAAGGAGCGCAAAAGTGACATCACCTACCTGGTGGATTTGCAGGCTCCAAGGAACCCTTTGAGGGTCCTTCACGTGAACCGCCTCAAGCCCCACTTCGAGAGGTCCGAAGTGAGTATGCTCTTGGCGACAGATGATGGGGTGGAAGAGGAGAGCGAGCCTCTCCCTGACCTCCTGTCTACCAAGGAGCATGATGGGTCAGTAGAGGGTGTGATCCTCTCCCCTACTCTGACTCAGGAGCAGCAGGGGGACTGTCGCCAGTTGTTGGGACAGTTCGCCCCACTGTTCTCTCTGACCCCCGGTGTTACTCACTGGTGTACCCATGACGTGGACACCGGTGACAGCCATCCTGTGAAGCACAAGATTTACAGGTTGACTGACCGGGTCAGAGCCAGCATCAAGGAGGAGGTCTCTAAGATGTTGGCGTTAGGGGTGATTGAGCCCTCCCACAGTCCTTGGGCCAGCCCAGTGGTCTTGGTCCCAAAGGCTGCGGCGCCCGGTGCCACTCCAGAACTCCGGTTTTGTGTGGACTACCGTGGGCTCAATGCCGTCACCAGGACTGACGCGCACCCCATCCCCAGAGCTGATGAGCTCATTGATCGGTTGGGAGCTGCCCGGTTCCTCAGCACGTTTGATTTGATGTCTGGGTACTGGCAGATTGCCTTAACCGATGGGGCCAAGGAGAGATCAGCATTCTCAACCCCAGAAGGTCATTACCAATTCCGGGTGATGCCCTTTGGGTTGAAGAATGCCCCTGCCACCTTTCAGAGGTTGGTCAATCAGGTGTTGGCTGGGCTGGAGGATTTCAGTGCCGCCTACCTGGATGACATTGCTGTGTTCAGTTCCAGCTGGGAAGAACATTTACAGCACCTTGAGAAAGTGTTGAGGGCTCTGCAAGGTGCAGGCCTCACGATCAAGGCCAGTAAGTGCCAGATCGGGCAGGGTTCTGTGGTGTACTTGGGACACCAGGTAGGAAGCGGCCAGGTGGCGCCCCTACAACCCAAGATTGACACCATTCTGGCTTGGGAACCCCCAAAACCCAGACAGAGGTGAGAGCCTTCTTAGGTCTCACCGGCTATTATAGGAGATTTGTTAAGGGATATGGCACCATCGTGGCCCCCTTAACAGAGCTGACCTCTAAGAGGCAGCCCAGGAAAGTGATCTGGACTGAGTCCTGCCAGAAAGCTTTTGATGCACTGAAGGCAGCCATGTGCACGGCGCCCGTGCTCAAGGCACCTGACTTCTCCAAAGAATTTGTCGTGCAGACTGACGCTTCAGAGCATGGTGTGGGAGCGGTGCTCTCACAACTGAACGAAGAGGGCCTGGATCAGCCTGTAGTCTTCCTTAGCAGGAGACTACTTCCCAGGGAACAGAGGTGGAGTGCCATAGAAAGGGAAGCTTTTGCTGTGGTCTGGGCGCTGAAGAAGTTGAGACCATACCTGTTTGGGACTCACTTCCGGGTTCAGACAGACCACAGGCCCCTCAGATGGTTGATGCAAATGAGGGGTGAGAATCCAAAACTGCTGAGGTGGTCCATCTCCCTACAGGGAATGGACTTTACGGTGGAGCACCGTCCTGGTACAGAACACGCCAACGCAGATGGTCTGTCCAGGTTCTTCCGCCTTAGTGAAGAGAACTCCAATGGGGTTGGGTAGTTCTCCCTACTTTCAGCTGGAGGGGACATGTGTTAGACTTGGCATCTTTTGGCGTGTTTCCCCTGACTTTTTGCTTTTTGACCTCCCGGTTTTGACTCTGTTTTTGCTGGTGTGATGATTCTGCGCACTTTCCTCACTGCGGTCCAGTGGGAAAGTGCAAGTGCTCCTGTATAAAATGTGTTATGGATTGGTGTTTCCATGATTGGCCTATTTGGTTTATGTGTCAGTCCCTTGTAAAGTGCACTGCGAGTGCCAGGGCCTATAGACCAAATGCTGTTGGTGGGCTGCAGCACTGGATTGTGCCACCCACGCAAACAGCCCGTAAAGTGTAACTCGGGCCTGCCATCGCAGAGCCTGTGCGCAGCCTGGGGCTGCCATGTCGACTTGGCAAGTGCACACACTTGCAAGTCCCTAAACCTTCCCTTTGCTGCATGTTAGTCACCCCTAAGGTAGGCCCAAGGTACCCCTGTGGGCAGGGTGCGGTGTATGCGAAAGGTAGGACATGCCCGGTGTGTGCGGCATGTCCTGATAGTGAATTACAGCCTAGTTCGTTTTTCACTATTGCAAGGCTACCTGTTCCCCCTAGGCCAGAACGGGCAGTTTTGATTATTACAGCTTATAATCCTAACTGACCCCGGGAACATGGTAGAAATTCGAGTTTAGTATGCCTGGACTCAGAATGATAAAATGCAGCTTTTAGTGAAGTTGGTTTTAACATTCTGTGTTTGAAAATACCACTTTTAGAAAGTGGGTATTTTCTTGTCTAACCATCCAAGCCTGCCTCTGCGAGATTGTGTATTCCGTGTCTGGAATGTGAGTGACAGGGGCTGGGGGATGCCAGGAGACAGGGTGAGTCAGCACAGGGCTGAATAGCCAGATCGACCTGTAGATGGGTGGGAGGGGTCGCACCGGGGCCCTGAATAGGACAGTGCCTTCCCTCCACAATGCTGGCTCCACCTCCTGTGGTGCGTCTGATGTCCCTGGCCTACTCACTGAAAGAAGGGACGGAGACTTGTCAACAAAGTGCTTCAGAGAACAAAGGAATTTGGGATATAAATATTGGGGCCCGGACCCCATGAATTTAGATCTCGCTGGAATCAAGGAACCTGCCAAGACGAAGAGCTGGAATAGCTGCCAGGAGGAGTACTGCCCCTTTGCTGTGTTGTTGCTTTGTTGGGTTGGCCTGCAGCTGCTGCTTCTGCCTTGGGCAGTGAAAGGACTGGACTGAACTTTCTACGAACTTGTGCTGAGTATCTCCAAGGGCCAGGAACCGAGCTGGCCTCCTGTTAAGAAGTCTCAGGGACTACAAAGACTTCACAAGCCTCTGGGTACCGCTGCTGGAACGCTGTTTCAGTCGCCACAGAGGAAGGGAACTGCAACCGACTCCGTCAACCGAATCCATCCCTGGCCGGTGACCTGTTTGCACCGCAGACCGCATCGCCCCGCTTCGCATCGCAACCCTGGTCTCACCGTGGGCGACGTCCAACGCCGCCAACATCGAGCCGCTGCTTGCACCGTGACCTGTGGGCACCGCAGTTCGCATCGCATCGCTTCACTGGGCCAGCCGGACCAGACCGACACTGTCGCTGCAACTGGCTCAAGAGTCGAGACCGCACCGCATTTGGGGCACCGCTCGCACGTCTGCGACGCACCGCTCCGACTCGCACCGCTGTCCGACGCCAGCTCCCGCACTCCGGCTTGGTCGCCTGCATCGCAACCTGTCAGCACCGCATCGAGCATCGTCTCACCCTGCATCGCACGCCTTGGACTCACCGACTCCGTCTGCACGACGCTCATCGAGCCGCTGCCTGCACCGCATCGAGGGACACCGCACCGTGCATCGCTCCGTCTTGCACCGCAACCGCGACGAACGCCGACCGGCTCGTACACTCCGTACCAGCCACAACGAGAAAGGTACTGTGACCGAGTCTGTTCACGACTCTGCTGGCCCGTATCGACGCGGTCGGCTGGACTTGTTAGACTCTGTGGTTTTCAGCATCACGGTAGG
This sequence comes from Calotriton arnoldi, assembly GCA_963921515.1. Classification (NCBI taxonomy): domain Eukaryota; kingdom Metazoa; phylum Chordata; class Amphibia; order Caudata; family Salamandridae; genus Calotriton; species Calotriton arnoldi. The sequence continues at coordinate 26,793 of CAWUFW010025729.1, forward strand.
CTCGGACGGAGCTACCGACTCGTACGAACTTTGCTTTTGTGCTATTCCTGCAAAGAAGAAGTTAACGTATCAAGCATTCATTCGTAAAGTATAGTATTGTGGATTTTTGTCGTAATTGGTCTTGTCTTGAGTATATAAAATATTGGTTATTTTTCTAAACTGGTGTGGTGTCCGTTTGTAGTGCTTACACTGTATTACTGTTCGTTATGTGCAAATGCTTTACACACTGCCTCTGAATTAAGCCTGACTGCTCGTGCCAAGCTACCACGAGGGTGAGCAGGGGTTACTTCACGAGTGTAACAACCCTTACCCTGACTAGGAAGAAGGGTCCCTACTTGGACAAAGGTGCAAGCCCTTGCCAACTAGAGATCCCATTTCTAACAATGACCAATACTATCACCAATACCACCACCAATACCATCACCAATACCACCAAGACCAATATCACCACCACCAATACAATCACCACCAATTCCACCACCATCAATACCACCACCACCAATACCACCACCAATACCCCCACCAATACCACCAAGACCAATATCACCAACACCAATACCACCACCACCAATTCTACCACCATCAATACCACCACCACCAATACCAATACCACCACCACAAATACCACCACCAACAATACCACCAATACAATCACCACCAATACCACTGCCAATACCAATACCACCACCCCCAATACCACCACCACCAATTCCACCACCACCAATAACACCACCGCCAATACCACCAATGCTAATACCACCACCACCAATACCACCACCACCAATACCACAATACAATCACCACCAATACCACCACCACCAATACCACCACCACCAATACCAATACCATCACCAATACCACCACCACCACCAATACCACCACCACCAACATTACCACCACCACAAATACCACCACCACCACCACCAATAGCACCATCAACAATACCACCAATACCACCACCAATACCTCCACCAATACCATCACCAATACCACCGCCACCAATACCACCACCAATACCTCCACGAATACCACCACCACCAATACGACCACCACCATCAATACCAATACCATCACCACCAATACCAATACAACCACCAATATGAACACCACCACCACCAATACCACCACCAATACCATTACCATGACCACCAATACCACTACCACCACCAATACCAGCACTACCACCAATACCATCGCCACCATCAATACCACCACTAATACCACCACCACCACCATCACCACCACCACCAATACCAATACAAATACCACCACCAATACCATTACCATGACCACCAATACCACTACCACCACCAATACCAGCACTACCACCAATACCATCGCCACCATCAATACCACCACCAATACCACCACCACCACCAGTACCACCACCACCAATTCAATACCACCACAAATACCAAAATCACCACCAATACGCCACCACCAATACCACTAATACCCCCAATACCACAACCACCAATAGCACCAATACCACCACTGATACCACCAATACCAATACCACCACCACCACCAATACTACCAATACCACCACCAGTATCACCACCAATACTACCACCCCTACCACCAATATACCACCATCAATACCACCACCACCAATACCACCACCACCACCAATACCACCACCATCACCAATACCACCACCAATACCACCACCAATACCACCAATATCACCACTAATACCACCACCAATACCACCACCACCACCAATATCACCACCACCAATACCACCACCACCACCACGAATACCACCACCACCACCAATGCCACCACCACCAATATCAATACCACCACCAATACCACCTCCAATACCCCAATACCATCAGCAATACCACCACCACCACCAATACCACCACCACCACCAATACCACCAACACCAATACAACCACCACCAGCAATACCACCACCAATGCCACCACCACCAATACCCCCACCACCAATACCACCTCTACCAATACCACTACCAATACCATTACCACCAATAACACCACAACCAATACCACCAATACCAGTACCGCCACCACCAATGCCAATACCACCACCATCAATACCACCATCAATACCAATACCACCACCACCAATACCACCACCAATACCCCCACCAACAATACCACCATTACCACCACCAATGCCCCCACAAACAATACCACCAATACCACCATCACCAATACTACCAATACCACCACCACCACCAATACCGCCACCACCAATACCACCACCACCACCAATACCACCACCACCAATACCAGTACCACCACCACCAATACCAATACCACCACCAATACCACCACCACCAATACAAATACTGCCACCAATACCACCACCACCAATGCCACCACCACTACCAATACCACCACCAACAATACCAATACCACCACCACCAATACCACCACCACCAATACCACCACCAATACCAATACCATCACCAATACCACCACCACCAATACTATCACCACCACCAATACCACCATAACCAATACCACCACCACCAATACCACCACCAATGCCACCACCACTACTAATACCACCACCACCAATACCAATACCACCACCAATACCACCACCACCACCAATACCACCACCAATTCCACCACCAATATCACCACCACCAATACCACCACCACCACCAATACCAATAACATCAATACCACCACCACCAATACCACCACAATCAATACCATCACCAATACCAAAACCACCACCAATAACAATACTACCACCAATAACTATACTACCACCACCAACAATGCAATCCACCACCACCAATACCACCAACACCAATACCCTCACCAACAATACCACCAACAACAATACCACCACACCCAATACCTCCACCAATACCACCACCACCACCAATACCACCACCACCAATACCACCACCACCAACACCACCAATACCACCACCAATACCAACACCACCAATTCCAATACCACCATGAATACCACCACCACTAATACCAGTACCAACACCACCAATACCAATACCACCACCAATACCAATACACCACCACCAATACCAATAACACCAATACCAATACCACCACCACCAATACCATCACCACCAAGACCAAAACCACCTCCAATATCACCACCACCAATACCACCACCACCAATACCACCAAACCACCACCAATACCACCACCACCACCACCATACCACCACCACCAATACCACAAATACCACCTCCACCAATACCTCCACCAATACCTCCACCAATACCTCCACCAATACGTCACCAATACATCACCAATACGTCACCAATACCACCACCACCAATACCACCTCCACCAGCAATACACCACCAATACCAAAACCACCACCAATACCACCATGACCAATACCACCACCAATACTACTAATATCAATACCACCAATACCACCACCACCAATACCAATAGCACCACCACCAATACCAATACCACTGCCAATACCAACACCAATACCAATACCACCAACACCACCACCACCAATACCATCACCACCAATTCAACCACCACCAATATCACCACCACCAATACCACCATCACCAATACCACTGCCAATACCACCACCACCACCAAAATGCCACTAGCACCACCACCAATACCACCACCAATAGCACCACCAATACCACCACTACCAATACCACCACCAATACCAATACCACAACCAATACCACCAATACCACCACCACCAAAACAACCACCAATACCACCAATACCATCACCAATATCACCACCACCAATACCACCACCAATACCACCACTACCAATACCACCACCACCACCAATATTACCACAACCAATATCACCACCATTACCACCAATACCACTACCACCACCAATACCACCACCACCAATATCACCAATATCACCACCAATACTAACTCCACCAATAACACCAAAACCACCACCACCGCCAATACCAAAAATACCACCACCACCAATACCACAACCAATACCACCACTACCATCACCAATACCACCACCACCAATACCACCACCACCAATACCACCACCACCAATACCACCACAACCAATACCACCACCACCAATAATACCACCACCAACAATACCACAACCACCACCAATACCACCATGGCCAATACCACCACCAATACCACCACCACCACCATTACCACTAATATCAATACCACCACCACCAATAACACCACCAATACCAATACCACCACCACCAATGCCAATACCACCACCAATACCAATACCACCACCAATACCACCACCACCAATACCACCAACACCACCACCACCAATACCATCACCACCAATACCACCATCACCAATATCACCACCACCAATACCACCACCACCAATACCGCCACCAATACCACCACCACCAATACCACCACCACCACCAATATAATCACCAATACCACCACCACCAATACCACCACCCGCAATACCAGCAATACCACCACCACCAATACCACCACCAATACCATCACCACCACCAATACCAATACCAATACCACCACCAACAATACCACAACCACCACCAATACCACCATGACCAATACCACCACCAATACCACTAATATCAATACCACCAATACCACCACCAATACCACCACCACCACCACCAATACCATTATTAACACCATCAATACCACCACCACCACCAATACCATCACCACCAATACCACCAATACCACCACCACCAATATCACGACCACCAATACCACCACCACTACCACAAATACCACTACGACCACCACCAATACCAATATCAACTTCACCAATACCAACACCACTGATCCAATACCACCATCACCAATACCAAAGCAACTCCCAATACCACCACCAATACCACCACCACCAATCCAATCCCACCACCACCAAATCAAAACCACCACCAATACCAATACCACCACCAATACCACCACCATCAATAAAACCACCACCAATACCACCACCACCACCAATACCACCACCAATACCATCACCAACAATACCACACCCACCACCAATACCACCATGACCAATACTATCACCAATACCACCACCAATACCATCACCAATACCACCAAGACCAATATCACCACCACCAATACAATCACCACCAATTCCACCACCATCAATACCACCACCACCAATTCTACCACCATCAATACCACCACCACCAATATCAATACCACCACCACAAATACCACCACCAACAATACCACCAATACAATCATCACCAATACCACTGCCAATACCAATACCACCACCCCCAATACCACCACCACCAATTCCACCACCACCAATAACACAACTGCCAATACCACCAATGCTAATACCACCACCACCAATACCACCACCACCAATACCACAATACAATCACCACCAATACCACCACCACCAATACCACCACCACCACCAATACCAATACCACCACCAATACCACCACCACCAATACCACCACCACCATTACCACCACCACAAATACCACCACCACCACCACCAATAGCACCATCACCAATACCACCAATACCACCACCTATACCTCCACCAATACCATCACCAATACCACCGCCACCAATACCACCAATACCACCACCAATACCTCCACGAATACCACCACCACCAATACGACCACCACCATCAATACCAATACCACCACCACCAATACCAATACAACCACCAATATGAACACCACCACCACCAATACCAATACCACCACCAATACCATTACCATGACCACCAATACCACTACCACCACCAATACCAGCACTACCACCAATACCATCGCCACCATCAATACCACCACCAATACCACCACCACCACCACCACCACCAATACCAATACAAATACCACCACCAATACCATTACCATGACCACCAATACCACTACCACCACCAATACCAGCACTACCACCAATACCATCGCCACCATCAATACCACCACCAATACCACCACCACCACCACCAGTACCACCACCACCAATTCAATACCACCACCAATACCAAAATCACCACCAATACGCCACCACCAATACCACTAATACCCCCAATACCACAACCACCAATAGCACCAATACCACCACTGATACCACCAATACCAATACCACCACCACCACCAATACTACCAATACCACCACCAGTACCACCACCAATCCTACCACCCCTACCACCAATATACCACCATCAATACCACCACCACCAATACCACCACCACCACCAATACCACCACCATCACCAGTACCACCACCAATACCACCACCACCACCACCAATACCACCACCAATACCACCAATATCACCACTAATACCACCACCAATACCACCACCACCACCAATATCACCACCACCAATACCACCACCACCACCAATGCCACCACCACCAATACCAATACCACCTTCAATACCCCAATACCATCAGCAATACCACCACCACCACCAATACCACCACCACCACCAATACCACCAACACCAATACAACCACCACCAGCAATACCACCACCAATGCCACCACCACCAATACCCCCACCACCAATACCACCTCTACCAATACCACTACCAATACCATTACCATCAATAACACCACAACCAATACCACCAATACCAGTACCGCCACCACCAATGCCAATACCACCACCATTAATACCACCATCAATACCAATACCACCACCACCAATACCACCACCAATACCCCCACCAACAATACCACCATTACCACCACCAATGCCCCCACAAACAATACCACCACTTCCACCATCACCAATACTACCAATACCACCACCACCACCAATACCGCCACCACCAATACCACCACCACCACCAATACCACCACCACCAATACCAGTACCACCACCACCAATACCACCACCAATACCACCACCACCAATACAAATACTGCCACCAATACCACCACCACCAATGCCACCACCACTACCAATACCACCACCACCAATACCACCACCACCCATACCACCACCAATACCAATACCATCACCAATATCAACAACACCAATACTATCACCACCACCAATACCACCATAACCAATACCACCACCACCAATACCACGACCAATGCCACCATCATTACTAATACCACCACCACCAATACCAATACCACCACCAATACCACCACCACCATTACCACCACCAATTCCACCACCAATATCACCACCACCAATACCACCACCACCACCAATACCAATAACATCAATACCAATACCAATACCACCACAATCAATACCATCACCAATACCAAAACCACCACCAATAACAATACCACCACCAATAACTATACTACCACCACCAACAATGCCATCCACCACCACCAATACCAGCACCACCAATACCACCACCACCAACACCACCAATACCATCACCACCAATACCACCACCACCAATACCACCACAACTACCAATACCACCACCATGGATACCACCACCACCAATACCACCACCAATACCACTACCAATACCACTACCAATACCACCACCACCATCACCAATACCACCATCACATATACCACCAATACTACCACCACCAATACTACCACCACCAATACCACCACCAATACCACCACCACCACCAATACCACCACCACCAATCCAATACCACCACCAACACCAATACCACTGCCCCTACCAAAACCACCACCACCAATACCACCACCACCAATACCACCACCACCAATACCAATACCACTGCCAATACCAATACCAATACCACCACCACCAATACCTCCAACACCAATTCCACCACCACCAATACCACCACCACCAATACCAACACCACCAATACCAATACCACTGCCAATACCAATACCACCACCACCAATACAACCACCACCAATTCCACCACCACCAATACCCCCACCAACAATACCACCAATACCACCAACACCAATACCCTCACCAACAACAATACCATCAATACCACCACACCCAATACCACCACCAATACCACCACCACCAATACCGCCACCACCAATACCACCACCACCACCACCACCAATACCACCACCAATTCCAACACCACCAATTCCAATACCACCACGAATACCACTACCACTAATACCAGTACCACCACCACCAATACCAATACCACCACCAATACCAATCCACCACCACCAATACCAATAACACCAATACCCCCACCACCAATACCATCACCACCAATACCATCACCACCAATACCAAAACCATCACCAATATCACCACCACCAATACCACCAAACCACCACCAATACAACCACCAACAATACCAATACCACCACCACCAATACCACCACCATCCAATACCACCACCAATACCAGTACCATCACCAATACCACCACCACCAATACTATCACCACCACCAATACCAATAACACCAATACCCCCACCACCAATACCATCACCACCAATACCATCACCACCAATACCAAAACCATCACCAATATCACCACCACCAATACCACCAAACCACCACCAACACCATACCACCACCACCAATGCCACAAATACCACCTCCACCAATACCTCCACCAATACATCCACCAATACGTCACCAATACCACCAATACCACCTCCACCACCAATACACCACCAATACCAAAACCACCACCAATACCACCATGACCAATACAACCACCAATACCACCAGCACCAATACTACTAATATCAATACCACCAATACCACCACCACCAATACCAATAGCACCACCACCAATACCAATACCACTGCCAATACCAATACCAACACCAATACCAATACCACCACCACCAATACCACCAACACCACCACCACCAATACCATCACCACCAATTCAACCACCACCAATATCACCACCACCAATACCACCACCACCAATACCACCACCACCACCAAAAATGCCACTACCACCACCACCAATACCACCACCACCAATCTAATATCACCAACACCAATACCAAAACCACCACCAATACCAATATCACCACCAATTCCACCACCACCATCACCAATACCACCACCACCAATACTACTCCAATACAACCACCAACACCACCACCACCAATACCATCACCAATACCACCACCATCACCATTACTACCACCAATACCACCACCACCAATATCCCCACCACTGATACCTCCACCAATACCACCACCATCAATACAAGCAATACCACTATCACCAATACCACCACCACCAATAGAAATACCACCACCAATTCCACCACCACCAATACCACCAATAGCACCACCACCAATACCACCACCAATTCCAATACCACCACCAGTACCAATACCACCACCACCAATACCACCACCAATACCATCACCAACAATACCACCACCACCAATACCACCACCAATACCACCATCACCAATACCACAACCACTAATCCAATAACACTACCACCAATACCAAAGCCACTGCCAATACAATACCACCACCAATACCACCACCATCAATCCAATACCACCACCACCAATACCAAAGCCACCACCAATAACAATACCACCACCAATACTACCACCAATACCACCACCACCAATACCACCACCAATACCACCACCAATACCATCACCAATACCACCACCACCACCACCAATACCACCACCATTACCACCACCACCACCACCAATATCACCACCACCAATACCTCCAACAATACCACCAACAGCAATACCACCAATACCACCACCACCAATATCACCACCACGAATACCTCCACCAATACCACCACCACCAATACCACCACCAGCAATACCACCAATACCACCACCACTAATACCAATACCACCACCAATTTCACCACCACCAATACCACCAATAGTGCCACCACCAATACCACCACCAATACCACCACAACCAATACCACCATACCTCCACCACCAATACCACCAATAGTACCACCAATTCCACCACCACCACCAATACCAATATCACGACCACCAATACCACTACCACCACCAATACCACCACCACCAATACCATCACCCCCACCAATACCACCACCAATACCACCACTAATTCCACCACCAATACCACCACCAATTCCACCACCAATACCACCACCAACATCAAAACCACCACCACCACACCACCACCACCACCAATACCAAAAATACCACCACCACCAATACCACAACCAATACCACCAATACCATCACCAATACCACCACCACCAATACCACCACCACCAATACCACCACCACCACCAATACCAACACCAACAATACCACAACCACCACCAATACCACCATGACCAATACCACCATCAATACCACCACCACGATTACCACTAATATCAATACCACCACCACCAATAACACCACCAATACCAATACCATCAACACCAATGCCAATACCACCACCAATACCAATACCACCACCAATACCAATACCACCACCACCAATACCACCACCACCACCAATACCATCACCACCAATACCACCATCACCAATATCACCACCACCAATACCACTACCACCAATACCACCGCCAATACCACCACCACCAAAAATACCACTACCACCACCAATACCTCCAACACCAATCCAATAACACGACCATCTATACCAAAGCCACTGCCAATACCAATACCACCACCAATACCACCGCCACAACCACTACCACCAATCCAATAACACCACCATCAATACCAAAACCACCACCAATACCAATACCACCACCAATACCACCACCACCACCAATACCACCACCAATACCACCACCACCAATACCACCACCACCACCAATACAATCACCAATATCACCACCACTAATACCACCACCAGCAATACCAGCAATACCACCACCACCACCAATACCACCACCAATACCACCACCACCACCAATACCACTACCAATACCACCACCAACAATACCACAACCACCACCAATACCACCATGACCAATACCACCACCAATACCACTAATATCAATACCACCAATACCACCACCAATACCAATACCACCACCACCAATACCACCACCAATACCAATATTAACACCACCAATACCACCACCACCACCAATACCATCACTACCAATACCACCACCACCAATACCACCACCACCAATATCACCACCACCAATACACCAACCACCAACAATACCACCGCCAATACCACCACCACCACCACAAATACCACTACCACCACCACCAATACCACCACCACCAATACCAACTTCACCAATACCAACACCACCGATCCAATACCACCAATACCAAAGCAACTGCCAATACCACCACCAATATCACCAATCCAATACCACCACCACCAATATCAAAACCACCACCAATACCAATACCACCACCAATACCACCACCACCAATAAAACCACCACCAATACCAATACCACCACCACCAATACCACCACCAGTACCACCACCACCAATAAAACCACCACCAATACCAATTCCACCACCACCACCACCACCAATACCACCACCAACAATACCACAACCACCACCAGTACCACCATGACAATACTACCACCACCACCAATACCACCACCACCACCAATACCATCACCAATACCACCACCAATACCACCAAGACCAATATCACCACCACCACCAATACCACCACCACCAATTCAACCACCATCAATACCACCACCACCAATACCTCCACCAATACCACCACCACCACCAATACCACCACCACCAATACCACCACCACCAACACCACCAATACCACCACCAATACCAACACCACCAATTCCAATACCACCATGAATACCACCACCACTAATACCAGTACCAACACCACCAATACCAATACCACCACCAATACCAATACACCACCACCAATACCAATAACACCAATACCAATACCACCACCACCAATACCATCACCACCAAGACCAAAACCACCTCCAATATCACCACCACCAATACCACCACCACCAATACCACCAAACCACCACCAATACCACCACCACCACCACCATACCACCACCACCAATACCACAAATACCACCTCCACCAATACCTCCACCAATACCTCCACCAATACCTCCACCAATACGTCACCAATACATCACCAATACGTCACCAATACCACCACCACCAATACCACCTCCACCAGCAATACACCACCAATACCAAAACCACCACCAATACCACCATGACCAATACCACCACCAATACTACTAATATCAATACCACCAATACCACCACCACCAATACCAATAGCACCACCACCAATACCAATACCACTGCCAATACCAACACCAATACCAATACCACCAACACCACCACCACCAATACCATCACCACCAATTCAACCACCACCAATATCACCACCACCAATACCACCATCACCAATACCACTGCCAATACCACCACCACCACCAAAATGCCACTACCACCACCACCAATACCACCACCAATAGCACCACCAATACCACCACTACCAATACCACCACCAATACCAATACCACAACCAATACCACCAATACCACCACCACCAAAACAACCACCAATACCACCAATACCATCACCAATATCACCACCACCAATACCACCACCAATACCACCACTACCAATACCACCACCACCACCAATATTACCACAACCAATATCACCACCATTACCACCAATACCACTACCACCACCAATACCACCACCACCAATATCACCAATATCACCACCAATACTAACTCCACCAATAACACCAAAACCACCACCACCGCCAATACCAAAAATACCACCACCACCAATACCACAACCAATACCACCACTACCATCACCAATACCACCACCACCAATACCACCACCACCAATACCACCACCACCAATACCACCACAACCAATACCACCACCACCAATAATACCACCACCAACAATACCACAACCACCACCAATACCACCATGGCCAATACCACCACCAATACCACCACCACCACCATTACCACTAATATCAATACCACCACCACCAATAACACCACCAATACCAATACCACCACCACCAATGCCAATACCACCACCAATACCAATACCACCACCAATACCACCACCACCAATACCACCAACACCACCACCACCAATACCATCACCACCAATACCACCATCACCAATATCACCACCACCAATACCACCACCAATACCGCCACCAATACCACCACCACCAATACCACCACCACCACCAATATAATCACCAATACCACCACCACCAATACCACCACCCGCAATACCAGCAATACCACCACCACCAATACCACCACCAATACCATCACCACCACCAATACCAATACCAATACCACCACCAACAATACCACAACCACCACCAATACCACCATGACCAATACCACCACCAATACCACTAATATCAATACCACCAATACCACCACCAATACCACCACCACCACCACCAATACCATTATTAACACCATCAATACCACCACCACCACCAATACCATCACCACCAATACCACCAATACCACCACCACCAATATCACGACCACCAATACCACCACCACTACCACAAATACCACTACGACCACCACCAATACCAATATCAACTTCACCAATACCAACACCACTGATCCAATACCACCATCACCAATACCAAAGCAACTCCCAATACCACCACCAATACCACCACCACCAATCCAATCCCACCACCACCAAATCAAAACCACCACCAATACCAATACCACCACCAATACCACCACCATCAATAAAACCACCACCAATACCACCACCACCACCAATACCACCACCAATACCATCACCAACAATACCACACCCACCACCAATACCACCATGACCAATACTATCACCAATACCACCACCAATACCATCACCAATACCACCAAGACCAATATCACCACCACCAATACAATCACCACCAATTCCACCACCATCAATACCACCACCACCAATTCTACCACCATCAATACCACCACCACCAATATCAATACCACCACCACAAATACCACCACCAACAATACCACCAATACAATCATCACCAATACCACTGCCAATACCAATACCACCACCCCCAATACCACCACCACCAATTCCACCACCACCAATAACACAACTGCCAATACCACCAATGCTAATACCACCACCACCAATACCACCACCACCAATACCACAATACAATCACCACCAATACCACCACCACCAATACCACCACCACCACCAATACCAATACCACCACCAATACCACCACCACCAATACCACCACCACCATTACCACCACCACAAATACCACCACCACCACCACCAATAGCACCATCACCAATACCACCAATACCACCACCTATACCTCCACCAATACCATCACCAATACCACCGCCACCAATACCACCAATACCACCACCAATACCTCCACGAATACCACCACCACCAATACGACCACCACCATCAATACCAATACCACCACCACCAATACCAATACGTAACTGAAACGAAGTATAC
>CAWUFW010025730.1:0-41135 GCA_963921515.1 Calotriton arnoldi
TTTGGGGAATGCGGGGTGTGTGGAATTTTGTGGATCCGCACAGATTCCAGAACTTTCCACCACAGAAATGTGAGGAAAATGTGTTTTTTTGACAAAGTTTGAGGTTTGCAAGGGATTCTGGGTAACAGAACCTGGTGAGAGCCAGACAAGTCACCCCATACTGGATTCCCCTGGGTGTCTAGTTTTAAAAAATGTAATTATTTGCTAGTTTTCCATAGGTGCCGGCAGAGCTAGGGTTCAAAATCTACAGCTAGCCACTTTGCAAAAAAAGGGTCTGTTTTCATTGTGAAAATGTGGTGTGTCCATGTTGCGTTTTGGGCCGTTTCCTGTCGCGGGCACTACACCTACCCACACAAGTGAGGTACCATTTTTATCGGGAGACTTTGGGGAATGTGGGGTGGGTGGAATTTTGTGGATCCACACAGATTCCAGAACTTTCCACCACAGAAATGTGAGAAAAATGTGTTTTTTTTTTACAAAGGTTCGAGGTTTGCAAGGGATTCTGGGTAACTGAACCTGGTGAGAGCCAGACAAGTCACCACATCCTGGATTCCCCTGGGTGTCTACTTTTCAAAAATGTATAGGTTTGCTAGGTTTCCCTAGGTGCCGGCAGAGTGAGAGTTCAAAATCTACAGCTAGGCACTTTGCAAAAAGGGGTCCATTTTCACTGTGAAAATGTGGTGTGTCCACGTTGCGTTTTGGGCCGTTTCCTGTCGCGGGCACTAGGCCTACCCACACAAGTGAGGTACCATTTTTCTCGGAAGACTTTGGGGAATGCGGGGTAGGTGAAATTGTGTGGATCCACACAGGTTCCAGAACTTTCCACCACAGAAATGTGAGGAAAATGTGGCTTTTTTTTCAAAGTTTGAGGTTTACAAGGGATTCTGAGTAACAGAACCTGGTGAGAGCCAGACAAGTCACCACATCCTGGATTCCCCTGGGTGTCTACTTTTCAAAAATGTATAGGTTTGCTAGGTTTCCCTAGGTGCCGGCAGAGTGAGAGTTCAAAATCTACAGCTAGGCACTTTGCAAAAAGGGGTCCGTTTTCACTGTGAAAATGTGGTGTGTCCACGTTGCGTTTTGGGCCATTTCCTGTCGCGGGCACTAGGCCTACCCACACAAGTGAGGTACCATTTTTCTCCGAAGACTTTTGGGAATGTGGGGTAGGTGAAATTGTGTGGATCCACACAGATTCCAGAACTTTCCTCCACAGAAATGTGAGGAAAATGTGTTTTTTTTGTTACAAAGTTTGAGGTTTGCAAGGGATTCTGGGTAACAGAACCTGGTGAGAGCCAGACAAGTCACACCATCCTGGATACCCCTGGGTGTCTAATTCTCAAACATGTATAAGTTTGCTAGGTTTCCCTAGGTGCCGGCAGAGATAGGGTTCAAAATCTACAGCTAGCCACTTTGCAAAAAAAGGGTCCGTTTTCACTGTGAAAATGTGGTGTGTCCATGTTGCGTTTTGGGCCGTTTCCTGTTGCGGGCACTACACCTACCCACACAAGTGAGGTACCATTTTTATCGGGAGACTTTGGGGAATGTGGGGTGGGTGGAATTTTGTGGATCCACACAGATTCCAGAACTTTCCACCACAGAAATGTGAGAAAAATGTGTTGTTTTTTCTTTACAAAGGTTCAGGTTTGCAAGGGATTCTGGGTAACTGAACCTGGTGAGAGCCAGACAAGTCACCAAATCCTGGATTCCCCTGGGTGTCTACCTTTCAAAAATGTATAGGTTTGCTAGGTTTCCCTAGGTGCCGGCAGAGTGAGAGTTCAAAATCTACAGCTAGGAACTTTGCAAAAAAGGGTCCGTTTTCACTGTGAAAATGTGGTGTGTCCACGTTGCGTTTTGGGCCGTTTCCTGTCGCGGGCACTAGGCCTACCCACACAAGTGAGGTACCATTTTTCTCGGAAGACTTTGGGGACTGCGGGGTAGGTGAAATTGTGTGGATCCACGCAGCTTCCAGAACTTTCCACCACAGAAATGTGAGGAAAATGTGTTTTTTCTTTACAAAGTTTGAGGTTTGCAAGGGATTCTGAGTAACAGAACCTGGTGAGAGCCAGACAAGTCACCACATCCTGGATTCCCCTGGGTGTCTAGTTTTCAAAAATGTATAGGTTTGCTAGGTTTCCCTAGGTGCCGGCAGAGCTGAGAGTTCAAAATCTACAGCTAGGCACTTTGCAAAAAAGGGTCCGTTTTCACTGTGAAAATGTGGTGTGTCCACGTTGCGTTTTGGACCGTTTCCTGTCGCGGGCACTAGGCCTACCCACACAAGTGAGGTACCATTTTTCTGGGAAGACTTTGGGGAATGCGGGGTGGGTGGAATTTTGTGGATCCACACAGATTCCAGAACTTTCCACCACAGAAATGTGAGGAAAATGTGTTTTTTTTGACAAAGTTTGAGGTTTGCAAGGGATTCTGGGTAACAGAACCTGGTGAGAGCCAGACAAGTCACCCCATCCTGGATTCCCCTGGGTGTCTAGTTTTCAAACATGTATAGGTTTGCTAGGTTTCCCTAGGTGCCGGCAGAGCTAGGGTTCAAAATCTACAGCTAGCCACTTTGCAAAAAAGGGTCCGTTTTCACTGTGAAAATGTGGTGTGTCCATGTTGCGTTTTGGGCCGTTTCCTGTCACGGGCACTAGGCCTACCCACACAAGTGAGGTACCATTTTTCTCGGAAGACTTTGGGGAATGCGGGGTGGGTGGAATTTTGTGGATCCACACAGATTCCAGAACTTTCCACCACAGAAATGTGAGAAAAATGTGTTTTTTTTTACAAAGTTCGAGGTTTGCAAGGGATTCTGGGTAACTGAACCTGGTGAGAGC
This sequence comes from Calotriton arnoldi, assembly GCA_963921515.1. Lineage (NCBI taxonomy): Eukaryota > Metazoa > Chordata > Amphibia > Caudata > Salamandridae > Calotriton > Calotriton arnoldi. Next base: position 2,829 of record CAWUFW010025730.1, read on the forward strand.
CAGACAAGTCACCACATCCTGGATTCCCCTGGGTGTCTACTTTTCAAAAATGTATAGGTTTGCTAGGTTTCCCTAGGTGCCGGCAGAGTGAGAGTTCAAAATCTACAGCTAGGCACTTTGCAAAAAAGGGTCCGTTTTCACTGTGAAAATGTGGTGTGTCCACGTTGCGTTTTGGGCCGTTTCCTGTCGCGGGCACTAGGCCTACCCACACAAGTGAGGTACCATTTTTCTCGGAAGACTTTGGGGAATGCGGGGTAGGTGAAATTGTGTGGATCCACGCAGATTCCAGAACTTTCCACCACAGAAATGTGAGGAAAATGTGGTTTTTTTTACAAAGTTTGAGGTTTGCAAGGGATTCTGAGTAACAGAACCTGGTGAGAGCCAGACAAGTCACCACATCCTGGATTCCCCTGGGTGTCTACTTTTCAAAAATGTATAGGTTTGCTAGGTTTCCCTAGGTGCCGGCAGAGCGAGAGTTCAAAATCTACAGCTAGGCACTTTGCAAAAAAAGGGTCAGTTTTCACTGTGAAAATGTGGTGTGTCCACGTTGCATTTTGGGCCATTTCCTGTCACGAGCACTAGGCCTACCCACACAAGTGAGGTACCATTTTTCTCGGAAGACTTTGGGGAATGCGGGGTGTGTGGAATTTTGTGGATCCACACAGATTCCAAAACTTTCCTCCACAGAAATGTGAGGAAAATGTGTTTTTTTGACAAAGTTTGAGGTTTGCAAGGGATTCTGGGTAACAGAACCTGGTGAGAGCCAGACAAGTCACACCATACTGGTTTCCCCTGGGTGTCTAGTTTTCAAAAATGTATAGGTTTGCTAGGTTTCCCTAGGTGCCGGCAGAGCTAGGGTTCAAAATCTACAGCTAGGCACTTTGCAAAAAAGGGTCCGTTTTCACTGTGAAAATGTGGTGTGTCCACGTTGCGTTTTGGGCCGTTTCCTGTCGCGGGCACTAGGCCTACCCACACAAGTGAGGTACCATTTTTCTCGGAAGACTTTGGGGAATGCGGGGTGGGTCGAATTTTGTGGATCCACACAGATTGCAGAACTTTCCACCACAGAAATGTGAGGAAAATGTGGTTTTTTTGACAAAGTTTGAGGTTTGCAAGGGATTCTGGGTAACAGAACCTGGTGAGAGCCAGACAAGTCACCCCATCCTGGATACCCCTGGGTGTCTAATTCTCAAACATGTATAGGTTTGCTAGGTTTCCCTAGGTGCCGGCAGAGCTAGGGTTCAAAATCTACAGCTAGCCACTTTGCAAAAAAGGGTCCGTTTTCACTGTGAAAATGTGGTGTGTCCATGTTGCGTTTTGGGCCGTTTCCTGTTGTGGGCACTACACCTACCCACACAAGTGAGGTACCATTTTTATCGGGAGACTTTGGGGAATGTGGGGTGGGTGGAATTTTGTGGATCCACACAGATTCCAGAACTTTCCACCACAGAAATGTGAGAAAAATGTGTTGTTTTTTTTACAAAGGTTCAGGTTTGCAAGGGATTCTGGGTAACTGAACCTGGTGAGAGCCAGACAAGTCACCACATCCTGGATTCCCCTGGGTGTCTACTTTTCAAAAATGTATAGGTTTGCTAGGTTTCCCTAGGTGCCGGCAGAGTGAGAGTTCAAAATCTACAGCTAGGCACTTTGCAAAAAGGGTCCGTTTTCACTGTGAAAATGTGGTGTGTCCACGTTGCGTTTTGGGCCGTTTCCTGTCGCGGGCACTAGGCCTACCCACACAAGTGAGGTACCATTTTTCTCGGAAGACTTTGGGGAATGCGGGGTAGGTGAAATTGTGTGGATCCACGCAGCTTCCAGAACTTTCCACCACAGAAATGTGAGGAAAATGTGTTTTTTTACAAAGTTTGAGGTTTGCAAGGGATTCTGAGTAACAGAACCTGGTGAGAGCCAGACAAGTCACCACATCCTGGATTCCCCTGGGTGTCTACTTTTCAAAAATGTATAGGTTTGCTAGGTTTCCCTAGGTGCCGGCAGAGCGAGAGTTCAAAATCTACAGCTAGGCACTTTGCAAAAAAAGTGTCAGTTTTCACTGTGAAAATGTGGTGTGTCCACGTTGCATTTTGGGCCGTTTCCTGTCACGAGCACTAGGCCTACCCACACAAGTCAGGTACCATTTTTCTCGGAAGACTTTGGGGAATGCGGGGTGTGTGGAATTTTGTGGATCCACACAGATTCCAAAACTTTCCTCCACAGAAATGTGAGGAAAATGTGTTTTTTTTGACAAAGTTAGAGGTTTGCAAGGGATTCTGGGTAACAGAACCTGGTGAGAGCCAGACAAGTCACACCATCCTGGATACCCCTGGGTGTCTAATTCTCAAACATGTATAGGTTTGTTAGGTTTCCCTAGGTGCCGGCAGAGCTAGGGTTCAAAATCTACAGCTAGGCACTTTGCAAAAAAAGGGTCGGTTTTCACTGTGAAAATGTGGTGTGTCCACGTTGCATTTTGGGCCATTTCCTGTTGCGGGCACTAGGCCTACCCACACAAGTGAGGTACCATTTTTCTCGGAAGACTTTGGGGAATGCGGGGTGTGTGGAATTTTGTGGATCCGCACAGATTCCAGAACTTTCCACCACAGAAATGTGAGGAAAATGTGTTTTTTTGACAATGTTTGAGGTTTGCAAGGGATTCTGGGTAACAGAACCTGGTGAGAGCCAGACAAGTCACCCCATACTGGATTCCCCTGGGTGTCTAGTTTTAAAAAATGTAATTATTTGCTAGGTTTCCATAGGTGCCGGCAGAGCTAGGGTTCAAAATCTACAGCTAGGCACTTTGCAAAAAAAGGGTCCGTTTTCACTGTGAAAATGTGGTGTGTCCTACGTTGCGTTTTGGGCCGTTTCCTGTCACGGGCACTAGGCCTACCCACACAAGTGAGGTACCATTTTTCTCGGAAGACTTTGGGGAATGTGGGATGGGTGGAATTTTGTGGATCCACACAGATTCCAGAACTTTCCACCACAGAAATGTGAGGAAAATGTGTTTTTTTTTTACAAAGGTTGAGGTTTGCAAGGGATTCTGGGTAACAGAACCTGGTGAGAGCCAGACAAGTCACCCCATCCTGGATTCCCCTGGGTGTCTAGTTTTCAAAAATGTATAGGTTTGCTAGGTTTCCCTAGGTGCCGGCAGAGCTAGGGTTCAAAATCTACAGCTAGGCACTTTGCAAAAAAGGGTCAGTTTTCACTGTTAAAATGTGGTGTGTCCATGTTGCGTTTTGGGCCGTTTCCTGTCACGGGCACTAGGCCTACCCACACAAGTGAGGTACCATTTTTCTCGGAATGCTTTGGGAAATGCGGGGTGGGTGGAATTTTGTGGATCCACGCAGATTCCAGAACTTTCCACCACAGAAATGTGAGGAAAATGTGTTTTTTTTACAAAGTTTCAGGTTTGCAAGGGATTCTGGGTAACAGAACCTGGTGAGAGCCAGACAAGTCACCACATCCTGGATTCCCTGGGTGTCTACTTTTCAAAAATGTATAGGTTTGCTAGGTTTCCCTAGGTGCTGGCAGAGCGAGAGTTCAAAATCTACAGCTAGGCACTTTGCAAAAAAGGGTCCGTTTTCACTGTGAAAATGTGGTGTGTCCACGTTGCGTTTTGGGCCGTTTCCTGTCGCGGGCACTAGGCCTACCCACACAAGTGAGGTACCATTTTTATCGGGAGACTTTGGGGAATGTGGGGTGGGTGGAATTTTGTGGATCCACACAGATTCCAGAACTTTCCACCACAGAAATGTGAGAAAAATGTGTTGTTTTTCTTTACAAAGGTTCAGGTTTGCAAGGGATTCTGGGTAACTGAACCTGGTGAGAGCCAGACAAGTCACCACATCCTGGATTCCCCTGGGTGTCTACTTTTCAAAAATGTATAGGTTTGCTAGGTTTCCCTAGGTGCCGGCAGAGTGAGAGTTCAAAATCTACAGCTAGGCACTTTGCAAAAAGGGTCCGTTTTCACTGTGAAAATGTGGTGTGTCCACGTTGCGTTTTGGGCCGTTTCCTGTCGCGGGCACTAGGCCTACCCACACAAGTGAGGTACCATTTTTCTCGGAAGACTTTGGGGACTGCGGGGTAGGTGAAATTGTGTGGATCCACGCAGCTTCCAGAACTTTCCACCACAGAAATGTGAGGAAAATGTGTTTTTTCTTTACAAAGTTTGAGGTTTGCAAGGGATTCTGAGTAACAGAACCTGGTGAGAGCCAGACAAGTCACCACATCCTGGATTCCCCTGGGTGTCTAGTTTTCAAAAATGTATAGGTTTGCTAGGTTTCCCTAGGTGCCGGCAGAGTGAGAGTTCAAAATCTACAGCTAGGCACTTTGCAAAAAAGGGTCCGTTTTCACTGTGAAAATGTGGTGTGTCCACGTTGCGTTTTGGGCCGTTTCCTGTCGCGGGCATTAGGCCTACCCACACAAGTGAGGTACCATTTTTCTCAGAAGACTTTGGGGACTGCGGGGTAGGTGAAATTGTGTGGATCCACGCAGCTTCCAGAACTTTCCACCACAGAAATGTGAGGAAAATGTGTTTTTTCTTTACAAAGTTTGAGGTTTGCAAGGGATTCTGGGTAACAGAACCTGGTGAGAGCCAGACAACTCACACCATCCTGGATACCCCTGGGTGTCTAATTCTCAAACATGTATAGGTTTGCTAGGTTTCCCTAGGTGCCGGCAGAGCTAGGGTTCAAAATCTACAGCTAGCCACTTTGCAAAAAAAGGGTCCGTTTTCACTGTGAAAATGTGGTGTGTCCATGTTGCGTTTTGGGCCGTTTCCTGTTGCGGGCACTACACCTACCCACACAAGTGAGGTACCATTTTTATCGGGAGACTTTGGGGAATGTGGGGTGAGTGGAATTTTGTGGATCCACACAGATTCCAGAACTTTCCACCACAGAAATGTGAGAAAAATGTGTTTTTTTTTTTTTACAAAGGTTCAGGTTTGCAAGGGATTCTGGGTAACTGAACCTGGTGAGAGCCAGACAAGTCACCACATCCTGGATTCCCTGGGTGTCTACTTTTCAAAAATGTATAGGTTTGCTAGGTTTCCCTAGGTGCCGGCAGAGTGAGAGTTCAAAATCTACAGCTAGGCACTTTGCAAAAAGGGTCCGTTTTCACTGTGAAAATGTGGTGTGTCCACGTTGCGTTTTGGGCCGTTTCCTGTCGCGGGCACTAGGCCTACCCACACAAGTGAGGTACCATTTTTCTCGGAAGACTTTGGGGAATGCGGGGTAGGTGAAATTGTGTGGATCCACGCAGCTTCCAGAACTTTCCACCACAGAAATGTGAGGAAAATGTGTTTTTTTTACAAAGTTTGAGGTTTGCAAGGGATTCTGAGTAACAGAACCTGGTGAGAGCCAGACAAGTCACCACATCCTGGATTCCCCTGGGTGTCTACTTTTCAAAAATGTATAGGTTTGCTAGGTTTCCCTAGGTGCCGGCAGAGCGAGAGTTCAAAATCTACAGCTAGGCACTTTGCAAAAAAGGGTCAGTTTTCACTGTGAAAATGTGGTGTGTCCACGTTGCATTTTGGGCCGTTTCCTGTCATGAGCACTAGGCCTACCCACACAAGTCAGGTACCATTTTTCTCAGAAGACTTTGGGGAATGCGGGGTGTGTGGAATTTTGTGGATCCACACAGATTCCAAAACTTTCCTCCACAGAAATGTGAGGAAAATGTGTTTTTTTGGACAAAGTTTGAGGTTTGCAAGGGATTCTGGGTAACAGAACCTGGTGAGAGCCAGACAAGTCACACCATCCTTGATTCCCCTGGGTGTCTAGTTTTCAAAAATGTATAGGTTTGCTAGGTTTCCCTAGGTGCCGGCAGAGCTAGGGTTCAAAATCTACAGCTAGGCACTTTGCAAAAAAAGGGTCCGTTTTCACTGTGAAAATGTGGTGTGTCCACGTTGTGTTTTGGGCCGTTTCCTGTCACGGGCAATAGGCCTACCCACACAAGTGAGGTACCATTTTTCTTGGAAGACTTTGGGGAATGCGGGGTGGGTGGAATTTTGTGGATCCACACAGATTCCAAATCTTTACACCACAGAAACGTGAGGAAAATGTGGTTTTTTTGACAAAGTTTGAGGTTTGAAAGGGATTCTGGGTAACAGAACCTGGTGAGAGCAAGACAAGTCACACCATCCTGGATACCCCTGGGTGTCTAATTCTCAAACATGTATAGGTTTGCTAGGTTTCCCTAGGTGCCGGCAGAGCTAGGGTTCAAAATCTACAGCTAGCCACTTTGCAAAAAAAGGGTCCGTTTTCGCTGTGAAAATGTGGTGTGTCCATGTTGCGTTTTGGGCCGTTTCCTGGTGCGGGCACTACACCTACCCACACAAGTGAGGTACCATTTTTATCGGGAGACTTTGGGGAATGTGGGGTGGGTGGAATTTTGTGGATCCACACAGATTCCAGAACTTTCCACCACAGAAATGTGAGAAAAATGTGTTGTTTTTTTACAAAGGTTCAGGTTTGCAAGGGATTCTGGGTAACTGAACCTGGTGAGAGCCAGACAAGTCACCACATCCTGGATTCCCCTGGGTGTCTACTTTCAAAAATGTATAGGTTTGCTAGGTTTCCCTAGGTGCCGGCAGAGTGAGAGTTCAAAATCTACAGCTAGGCACTTTGCAAAAAGGGTCCGTTTTCACTGTGAAAATGTGGTGTGTCCACGTTGCGTTTTGGGCCGTTTCCTGTCGCGGGCACTAGGCCTACCCACACAAGTGAGGTACCATTTTTCTCTGAAGACTTTGGGGAATGCGGGGTAGGTGAAATTGTGTGGATCCACGCAGCTTCCAGAACTTTCCACCACAGAAATGTGAGGAAAATGTGTTTTTTTTACAAAGTTTGAGGTTTGCAAGGGATTCTGAGTAACAGAACCTGGTGAGAGCCAGACAAGTCACCACATCCTGGATTCCCCTGGGTGTCTACTTTTCAAAAATGTATAGGTTTGCTAGGTTTCCCTAGGTGCCGGCAGAGCGAGAGTTCAAAATCTACAGCTAGGCACTTTGCAAAAAAAGGGTCAGTTTTCACTGTGAAAATGTGGTGTGTCCACGTTGCATTTTGGGCCATTTCCTGTCACGAGCACTAGGCCTACCCACACAAGTCAGGTACCATTTTTCTCGGAAGACTTTGGGGAATGCGGGGTGTGTGGAATTTTGTGGATCAACACAGATTCCAAAACTTTCCTCCACAGAAATGTGAGGAAAATGTGTTTTTTTGACAAAGTTTGAGGTTTGCAAGGGTTCTGGGTAACAGAACCTGGTGAGAGCCAGACAAGTCACACCATCCTGGATACCCCTGGGTGTCTAATTCTCAAACATGTATAGGTTTGTTAGGTTTCCCTAGGTGCCGGCAGAGCTAGGGTTCAAAATCTACAGCTAAGCACTTTGCAAAAAAAGGGTCGGTTTTCACTGTGAAAATGTGGGGTGTCCACGTTGCATTTTGGGCCATTTCCTGTCGCGGGCACTAGGCCTACCCACACAAGTGAGGTACCATTTTTCTCGGAAGACTTTGGTGAATGCGGGGTGTGTGGAATTTTGTGGATCCGCACAGATTCCAGAACTTTCCACCACAGAAATGTGAGGAAAATGTGTTTTTTTGACAATGTTTGAGGTTTGCAAGGGATTCTGGGTAACAGAACCTGGTGAGAGCCAGACAAGTCACCCCATACTGGATTCCCCTGGGTGTCTAGTTTTAAAAAATGTAATTATTTGCTAGGTTTCCATAGGTGCCGGCAGAGCTAGGGATCAAAATCTACAGCTTGCCACTTTGCAAAAAAAGGGTCCGTTTTCACTGTGAAAATGTGGTGTGTCTATGTTGCGTTTTGGGCCGTTTCCTGTCACGGGCACTAGGCCTACCCACACAAGTGAGGTGCCATTTTTCTCGGAAGACTTTGGGGAATGTGGGATGGGTGGAATTTTGTGGATCCACGCAGATTCCAGAACTTTCCACCACAGAAATGTGAGGAAAATGTGTTTTTTTTTCGCAAAGGTTGAGGTTTGCAAGGGATTCTGGGTAACAGAACCTGGTGAGAGCCAGACAACTCACCCCATCCTGTATTCCCCTGGGTGTCTAGCTTTCAAAAATGTATAGGTTTGCTAGGTTTCCCTAGGTGCCGGCAGAGCTAGGGTTCAAAATCTACAGCTAGGCACTTTGCAAAAAAGTGTCTGTTTTCACTGTGAAAATGTGGTGTGTCCATGTTGCGTTTTGGGCCGTTTCCTGTCACGGGCACTAGGTCTACCCACACAAGTGAGGTGCCATTTTTCTCTGAAGACTTTGGGAAATGCTGGGTGGGTGGAATTTTGTGGATCCATGCAGATTCCAGAACTTTCCATCACAGAAATGTGAGGAAAATGTGTTTTTTTTACAAAGTTTCAGGTTTGCAAGGGATTCTGGGTAACAGAACCTGGTGAGAGCCAAAGAAGTCACCACATCCTGGATTCCCCTGGGTGTCTACTTTTCAAAAATGTATAGGTTTGCTAGATCTCCCTAAGTGCCGGCAGAGCGAGAGTTCAAAATCTACAGCTAGGCACTTTGCAAAAACGGTCCGTTTTCACTGTGAAAATGTGGTGTGTCCACGTTGCGTTTTGGGCCGTTTCCTGTCGCGGGCACTAGGCCTACCCACACAAGTGAGGTACCATTTTTCTCGCAAGACTTTGGGGAATGCGGGGTATGTGAAAATGTGTGGATCCACGCAGATCCCAGAACTTTCCACCACAGAAATGTGAGGAAAATGTGTTTTTTTGGACAAAGTTTGAGGTTTGCAAGGGATTCTGGGTAACAGAACCTGGTGAGAGCCAGACAAGTCACACCATCCTTGATTCCCCTGGGTATCTAGTTTTCAAAAATGTATAGGTTTGCTAGGTTTTCCTAGGTGCCGGCAGAGCTAGGGTTCAAAATCTACAGCTAGGCACTTTGCAAAAAAAGGGTCCGTTTTCACTGTGAAAATGTGGTGTGTCCACGTTGTGTTTTGGGCCGTTTCCTGTCACGGGCAATAGGCCTACCCACACAAGTGAGGTACCATTTTTCTTGGAAGACTTTGGGGAATGCAGAGTGGGTGGAATTTTGTGGATCCACACAGACTCCAGAACATTCCACCACGGATATGTGAGGAAAATGTGGGTTTTGTTTACAAAGTTTGAGGTTTGCAAGGGATTCTGGGTAACAGAACCCGGTGAGAGCCAGACAAGTCACCCCATCCTGTATTCCCCTGGGTGTGTAGCTTTCAAAAATGTATAGGTTTGCTAGGTTTCTCTAGGTGCCGGCGGAGCTAGGGTTCAAAATCTACAGCTAGGCACTTTGCAAAAAAGGGTCCGTTTTCACTGTCAAAATGTGGTGTGTCCACGTTGCGTTTTCGGCTGTTTCCTGTCACGGGCTCTAGGCCTACCCACACAAGTGAGGTACCATTTTTGTCGGAAGACTTTGGGGAATGCGGGGTGGGTGGAATTTTGTAGATCCACGCAGATTCCAAAGCTTTCCACCACAGAAAAGTGAGGAACATGTGTTTTTTTTACAAAGTTTGAGGTTTGCAAGAGATTCTGGGTAACAGAACCTGATGACAGTCAGACAATTCACCCCATCCTGGATTCCCCTGGGTATCTAGTTTTCAAAAATGTATAGGTTTGCTAGGTTTCCCTAGGTGCCGGCAGAGCTAGGGTTCAAAATCTACAGCTAGGCACTTTGCAAAAAAAAAGGGTCAGTTTTCACTGTGAAAATATGGTGTGTCCATGTTGGGTTTTGGGCCGTTTCCTGTCACGGGCACAAGGCCTACCCACACAAGTGAGGTGCCATTTTTCTCGGAAGACTTTGGGGAATGTGGGATGGGTGGAATTTTGTGGATCCACGCAGGTTCCAGAACTTTCCACCACAGAAATGTGAGGAAAATGTGTTTTTTTTCGCAAAGGTTGAGGTTTGCAAGGGATTCTGGGTAACAGAACCTGGTGAGAGCCAGACAACTCACCCCATCCTGTATTCCCCTGGGTGTCTAGTTTTAAAAAATGTATAGGTTTGCTAGGTTTCCCTAGGTGCCGGCAGAGCTAGGGTTTAAAATCTACAGCTAGGCACTTTGCAAAAAAAGTGTCTGTTTTCACTGCGGAAATGTGGTGTGTCCATGTTGCGTTTTGGGCCGTTTCCTGTCACGGGCACTAGGTCTACCCACACAAGTGAGGTGCCATTTTTCTCTGAAGACTTTGGGAAATGCTTCGTGGGTGGAATTTTGTGGATCCATGCAGATTCCAGAACTTTCCATCACAGAAATGTGAGAAAAATGTGTTTTTTTTTTTACAAAGGTTCAGGTTTCCAAGGGATTCTGGGTAACAGAACCTGGTGAGAGCCAAAGAAGTCACCACATCCTGGATTCCCCTGGGTGTCTACTTTTCAAAAATGTATAGGTTTGCTAGGTTTCCTAGAGCGAGAGTTCAAAATCTACAGCTAGGCACTTTGCAAAAACGGTCCGTTTTCACTGTGAAAATGTGGTGTGTCCACGTTGCGTTTTGGGCCGTTTCCTGTCGCGGGCACTAGGCCTACCCACACAAGTGAGGTACCATTTTTCTCGCAAGACTTTGGGGAATGCGGGGTATGTGAAAATGTGTGGATCCACGCAGATCCCAGAACTTTCCACCACAGAAATGTGAGGAAAATGTGTTTTTTTGGACAAAGTTTGAGGTTTGCAAGGGATTCTGGGTAACAGAACCTGGTGAGAGCCAGACAAGTCACACCATCCTTGATTCCCCTTAGTATCTAGTTTTCAAAAATGTATAGGTTTGCTAGGTTTCCCTAGGTGCCGGCAGAGCTAGGGTTCAAAATCTACAGCTAGGCACTTTGCAAAAAAGGCTCCGTTTTCACTGTGAACACGTTGTGTTTTGGGCCGTTTCCTGTCACGGGCAATAGGCCTACCCACACAAGTGAGGTACCATTTTTCTTGGAAGACTTTGGGGAATGCAGGGTGGGTGGAATTTTGTGGATCCACACAGACTCCAGAACATTCCACCACGGAGATGTGAGGAAAATGTGGGTTTTGTTTACAAAGTTTGAGGTTTGCAAGGGATTCTGGGTAACAGAACCCGGTGAGAGCCAGACAAGTCACCCCATCCTGTATTCCCCTGGGTGTGTAGCTTTCAAAAATGTATAGGTTTGCTAGGTTTCTCTAGGTGCCGGCGGAGCTAGGGTTCAAAATCTACAGCTAGGCACTTTGCAAAAAAAGGGTCCGTTTTCACTGTGAAAATGTGTGCCACGTTGCGTTTTCGGTTGTGTCCTGTCACGGGCTCTAGGCCTACCCACACAAGTGATGTACCATTTTTGTCGGAAGACTTTGGGGAATGCGGGGTGGGTGGAATTTTGTAGATCCACGCAGATTCCAAAGCTTTCCACCACAGAAAAGTGAGGAACATGTGTTTTTTTACAAAGTTTGAGGTTTGCAAGAGATTCTGGGTAACAGAACCTGATGACAGTCAGACAATTCACCCCATCCTGGATTCCCCTGGGTATCTAGTTTTCAAAAATGTATAGGTTTGCTAGGTTTCCCTAGGTGCCGGCAGAGCTAGGGTTCAAAATCTACAGCTAGGCACTTTGCAAAAAAAAAGGGTCAGTTTTCACTGTGAAAATATGGTGTGTCCATGTTGCGTTTTGGGGCGTTTCCTGTCGCGGGCACTAGGCCTACCCACACAAGTGAGGTGCCATTTTTCTCGGAAGACTTTGGGTAATGCGGGGTGGGTGGAATTTTGTGTATCCACACACATTCCAGAACTTTCCACCACAGAAATGTGAGGAAAATGTGTTTTTTTTGGCAAAGTTTAAGGTTTGCAAGGGATTCTGGGTAACAGAACCTGGTGAGAGCCAGACAACTCACCCCATCCTGTATTCCCCTGGGTGTCTAGCTTTCAAAAATGTATAGGTTTGCTAGGTTTCCCTAGGTGCCAGCAGAGCTAGGGTTCAAAATCTACAGCTAGGCACTTTGCAAAAAAAAGAGTCTGTTTTCACTGTGAAAATGTGGTGGGTCCATGTTGCGTTTTCGGACGTACTAATGCTTGGAGGGAAATTCTGGCGCCTGCGCAAAGAACCATAAAATGGCTGCTTGAAAACTCACATGCATGGCACCTGCTTGCTTGAATTAGAAAATAAGTTTTATTTTAATGCAAATGCAGAAAGGGTAATAATAAATAGAATGGGTTAGAGTAGAGGTTGGTGGTATACAGTGAAAACATTTATTTTTGAGAATAACATTTCTTCTTTTGACTTTATTATTAGTGCGCATTTGGGCCTTTCGAACTTGTCTGAATTGAGCCGACTGACGTAACCCCACGCATGCGTACTAAAGAGGGAATACGAAAAGATGACTAAGGACTTGTCACGCGTCCAAGGCCAACGAAGATGTGCCCTGGGAACATGAGGGTGAAGAGTTCATATGAAGGAGCTTTATTCAGGATATCGCTACATTTTGTATTAATAAAGTTTGGAGATGTATGGGAAAGGAAATGATTTAATAAAGTTTGAGGGGAGGAGTTTGAAACAATGGTTTAATGGAATAAGCGAAATGTAAGTATGGTGTGATGATCATCCCCCTTGCCTGTCCAATCAGAGTTAGTATTTTGTGATATTGAAACATTAATGGGTGGTACATGGTTATGGAAGGGTATAATTGAGGTTGTTTTAATTAGTTAAGGGAGTTCTTGGAGGGAAGGTGAGGCAGAGCTCGGGATGCTATCGGTGCTGTGGGTGGTGCTGAAGCTGTGAGACGCTGATGAAGAAAATCGAATGCGGAACCATCTATTTAACTTAATTTTGTTAGAAAGAAGATTGCGGAAGAACCACGAGGAGGAAGAGAGTGTCAGAGAGGGGTGCGACGCAGTCGTCGGTATCTAGAGAGGTGAAGTATCCTGTCCTGATTCCTGTCCTAAAGTCTTTGTCTCCTGATCTGTCCCGGGACCCTTACCAGCCCTTTGGCCAGGGGGTTGGTCTTCACACCATACTTGGTAATTATAAATTCATGGTCTTGATAGATGTTCTTCTCTCTCTGTCCTCTTCTTTCTGAGCATAGTTGTTGTATGGATCTGAATTGCTGTACCTATTGAATTTTGATTGAATTGACACTCTTGCGAATGAGGGTGTTTGTACTGAAACGTTGAGATGGTTCACACTCACATAATTTAGATAAAGATTTTAAAACTTCCTGAGTCTGTGATTATTTAATTATAATCGAGAAAATGTTTAATAAGTTATGTTAATTATCACCATCAACTAGTTCCAACTAATGGTCCATTGACCAGAGGAAATAACTATTTGATCAGTGAAAGGTTTAGTTAGAGAAGAAATAACTAGATCTTGAAGTATGAAAATCATAAACTAAAAGTTCCAGCGGTCTACTTGCTATGTTGTGGAAGTAAGTTGTATGGACCCAGGTGAGTATATGGTAGTGGAGTATCTGCTGCTAGTACGCCGCTGGATCAGTTTTCTGGTAGCAGAGTTATGGTTATTATGGCTAGTTTGGTGATAAGTATAGATTATTGATTATTGATTTATGTTTAACAAAAAGAGTTAGTGTCCTTGTTTTATGTTGTCTGGAAAAATTCCCGGGGAATGAATAGCGGGTGGCGATAGAAACCACACTGCAGTGAGGTTACTCGACTGTTGAAATAACACTGAGAAGCTAGGTAGGGCTGGCAGTGTTAAGGTAGGGACTATTTTCTGTGTAATAGTGAGAGTGATTGATAGCAAAGAAGTTCGCTAGTAAAACTTTAGGCGTTATATCACCTAGAAAGGGTAACCCTGAAGGAGTAGCAGGTCTTTCCAAGCTAGATTGACAGCAAAAGGAGTTCGCTGGTGAAACTTTGGTCTCGAATCTCCCAAAACGGGTGACACCGGAGGAGTAGCAGGTACTCTGGAGCTTGTATGAAGAGTAAGCGGAAGGTTTTACTCGCAGTATTAGGAAATAAACTATCCTTTGATTTAGAGGAACAGACAGAGTAGCAAATGTTTTTATGTCGCTAATAACAAAGAATTTTAAAAGAAAATTTTGAGAAATAAGTTTTTGTATTACCTTGTGAAGGGAGGGTCAGTCGCCGGAGTTGGACTGACGTTACAGTGAGCTGCGCTGGGATTGGTAGAAGCAGCGGGCGTGTGACAGGAGGAACTTTGTAAAGGAGGGGTAAAAAGTCGCCGGAGTGGTACTGACGTCACAGTGAGCCGCGCTGGGATTGGTAGACACAGCGGGCATGTGACAGGATCAGCCTTGTAAACGAGGGGTCAGTAGAAAGGAGCAGAACTGACGTCAGGAAAAGGCCGCGCTGGCACTGGTCAGATCACGGGCGTGAGCCTGATTCGAGTGGATAATTAGTTAGAAGCCGCGCTTGGATTCGCGGAGAGAAGATTGTATGCGGGATTTTGATTTGACTGTTAGTGCAAGACGTACAGGTAGAAGATTTCAAGGGTTTGCAGGATATAATTTCTTACATCGTCCTTCAAGAATGTATGGAGAGAAAAGAAAAATGTCATTTTTAAAGAAAATTAAGAATTTCTTTGTGAATGATAAGCCTGTGTTGACTAGACAGGGAATTCCTATTCCGCCACCGAAGACACCAGCATCATTTATGATGATGGAAAGAGGATATCATACTTGCGTGTGGTTGGAAAATTGGATAGAATATACCAAGGATGATGGAGTGTTAGCATTTCCTAAAAATGGTATGTTTAATGGGAGGATTCTTCAGAATTTGAGATTGAAAATGAATGATTTAGAACCAAGACCTAGGTTAACTCAATATGAGGCTTTGGAAGAATTGGAGACTGAGTCATATGAACAAGAGAAATGTAGAGGTGGAAGGTATAGAGGATTCTTTCCCAGACACTTGCATGAGTCACGTGAAGGACAGACGAAACAATGGAGGAGAGCTATGGTATCAGAAGGGTTATATCCAGTGTTAATGGCTGAGGAACAGTCTGGAGGAAAGTGTAAGGAGAAAACGAAACACTTGACTACAGCAGGATATGGTGAATCGGATGACGAGTTGTTAGTGGATATTTTAATAAAAAATCCACCACCGTATCAAGAAGCAACTAGTAAGGTTGTCCCAAGTGCGCCAATATTGGGAATACCATTAACTCCACAGATTTTACATGAGACGTCATATAACAGAGTGTTGCAGGATAATGAAAGAGATGCTTTGAATAAAACTAGAGAAGAACTAGTTCAAAAAATAAGTCAATTAAATTTGAATACTGAAGCTTTGACAGTACCAGTGACCATTAGTCTGGTAATTTCATTGTATGGAGATAATAAGATTTGCCAGAAACCACAATTCCATTAAATAGTCCTAGAAAAGAAATAATAATTACAGATGATCAGGTTAGCGAAAGTGAGTCAGTTATTTCATTAATGGATCTCCCTAATGTGGAACCTTTGACGGAAACCCCAAAGAGAGTCACGCCCATGAATTTGACAGAAAGAAGACCTTTAGTTCATACTGGAACTGGAGGCACAGCAGTAGTCACCTCTGAAGAAATAGAAAGATGGGCACAGGAGAGAGATAATCAGAACCCAATACCAAGGATTTTAGACATCAGCAGATTGAAAGTGGAATTGGAAGAGATGATGACAGGATGTATGGGTACAGAAAGATTGAACGCTTACAATGATGACGTATTATTATTTTTATGTAAGATTATAACCAGGAGGGCAAGAATATTTCATGAGAGATTGACTGAAGTTGCTTCAGAGATTGGAATAGACATAGGGAAATCAAAATTGTTACAAAAACCATATCGAGTGGACTTTACTGATAAAGATTTGGATCACTGACAGAATATCGAGGAGAAGAATATCGACCTGCCACAATATCGAGGTAAAAATATCGAGTGACAGAATATCGACTTCCTATCTACAAACAGGTAAGTACAAAAATATCGAATCCTAAATATCGTTGTTAATAATATAGGGCCAGATGTAGGTAACTTCAATTTAGCGAGTCCTTAATAGCGATTTTTACCGAATCGCTATTAAGGACTCGCTAAATGGAATGTAGGTAGGAATCGCTAAAATATTAGCGATTCCTTAACATTCCTTAATAACGAATCGGTAATTGAGATTCGTTATTAAGGAATACCTAGCCATTCATTTCTATGGGCTAGGAGGCCCATAGGAATGAATGGGAAGATATTCACTATTAGCGAATCGGTATTACCGAATCGCTAATAGCAGGAGGTATTTCAAGGGTGCCAGGGTGTCCAAAGGACACCCTGTTGCACCCCTGAAATGTGCATGTGTGCACATTTGGCGCACATACATGCCCTAAGGGCATGGATGTGTGCCACATGGCACATTTGAAAAAGCAAAAAAGTGCTTTTTTAAAGGAAATCGCTACTTACCACCAACTTGAAGTTGGTGGTAATTAGCGATTCCTTAAGGCTCAAGTGCACTATTTTTAGTGCTTCGTACATTGCATTTAAGGAATCGGTATTTCCGATTCCTTAAATGCAAGAGCAAAATAAGGAATCGCTATTTTGCGATTCCTTATTTTGCATGTAGGTATGAACTCACCTACATTGCACTCAGCCAAATACCGGTCGGTAATGCTGAAATTCTCCGAATTTCGGCGTTACCGACCGGTATTTCGCCACCTACATCTGGCCCATAGTTTGCTAAAATATCGACTTTTTTAAATGTCTTAAAAGTAACATAAAATTAATGAAATAATAAATATAATTAAGTAAAACATACTTAAAAATGATTAAAAAAGGTTACAATTAATACATAAAAAATGTAATGTAAAAAAAAAATAAACATGCATTTTTTTTTTTTATATATATTTTAACTTACTAATATTAAAAAAGAATTAATATTTTTAATTATAAAATGTTAAAAACATAATTTAAAATATAATTACATATATATATAAATAGACCTATAATATAAATATAAAAATAAATTATGTATAATAAGTTAAAACATTACAATAAATATTTTAAAAAAAAATAATATTTGACACTACATAAAATATAACAATACTGAAAACGTTGCATAGCGTAGGGGATAAAATTACTATTCCCACTCCAGCGAGTGGTACAGTAGGGAAAGTGTTGGATAGCGGGTGGATAAAAATGACAATTCCCACTCCAGCGAGTGGAACAGTAGGGAAAATGTTGGCTAGCGGGTGGGTAAAAATGACTATTCCCACTCCAGCGAGAGAAACAGTAGGGAAAGTGTTAGATAGCGGGTGGGTAAAAATTACTGTTCCCACTCCAGTGAGTGCAACAGTAGGGAAAGTGTTGTATAGCGGGTGAGTAAAAATTACTATTCACACTCCAGTGAGTGCAACAGTAGGGAAAGTGTTGGATAGCGGGTGGGAATAATGTACTATTCCCACTCCACCAAGTGTAACAGTAGAGAAAGTGTTGGATAGCGGGAAGGTAAAAATGACTATTCCCACTCCAGTGAGTGCAACAGTAGGGAAAGTTTTGGATAGCGGGAGGGTAAAAATTACTATTCCCACTCCAAATAGTGCAACAGTAGGGAAAGCGGTGGATAGCGTAGGGGTTAAAAATAACATACTTATAAATTAAATAATTTTTGTAATTAAATAATACATTATTAATAAATTAACAATAAATTAATTGAAAATACCAATAAATAAAAATTAATAATTACTTTAATAACATTAAATTACTTCTCACCCTATTCCCCAATAAACACACAACCCATTCCACATAAAATTTCTCATAATTAATATAATTATCAATTACTCAATTAATATAAATTAATTACCAATTAATAATTATTAGCAATACATTAATTATCAATACCAATAAATAATAATTAATATAAAAAAATACCAGATAATAATTAATTAACAATAAATTCATTATCAATACCCAAAAATAAAAATTAATAATTACTTCATTACAATTAAATTACTTCCCACCCTATTCTCCTATAAACCCACAACGCGCTCCAATAATAATTAATACAATTAATATAATTATCAATTCATCAATTAATAAAAATTATTTACCAATTAATAATTAATTAACAATAAATTAATTATCAATACCAATAAATAAAAGCGAATAATTACTTCATTACAAGTAAATTACTTCCCACCCTATTCCCCTATAAACCCACAACCCACTCCTAAAAAATACACAGTTAACATATTAACAAATTAATTATTAATAATTAATATCAAATTAATAGCTAATTAATAAACATTTTTACACATTACGCATAATTAATTATTATTAATCAATTTATAATTAATTAATAATGAATTAATTAACAAAATTGACAAAATAAATTATTAAATACAAAATGATTAATTAATTAATTTATTAATTAATGAATTTAAATTAAATTACTTCCCACCCTATTCCCCTATAAACCCACAACCCGCTACGGAGTAAAATTACACAAAAATTAATTAACATATAAGTAATAATTCAAACAAAATTCCTAATTAATATATTATAATTAAATTACTTCCCACCCTATTCCCCTATAAACCCACAACCCGACACAGAACTAAAATATGCAAAAATAATTTAACATAAAAATCATTACTTTTAAAAAATTCCAACATACATTACAAACATAATATATACTTCTAACACATATACTAACACTTAAAACACTAAAACAAAATCGATATTTTTTACAACTATATTATGACTGTCGATATTACTAACTTCGATATTATAAAAAACGATATTTCTTACCTGCATTTCGATATTTTGCACCACTATATTTCTGTAAGTCGATATTTTGGCAACTCAATATTTAAAATTTTATATTTTGGCAACTTGATATTTAAAATTCGATATTTAGGGGCCCATTACGATACCCGGCGTAAAAAAATCCGCCAGGCATGAAAGCGGCAAAAATCCGCCCGCACACACCGTCTGAACACCGACCACGCCATTACGATTACACAAACCGAAAACCGCCATCGGCGAAAAATCACACAAAATACCGCCCGCCAACGTCCGAGTCGGAGTCAAACCGCCCGCCAAGGACGGAAACACGCACGACAACACAAAACCGCCCGCCCTCACGGCCGACACACCGCACGTGAAATTACGATCGCACCGCCATGAGCGCGGGAAAACTACAAATATACCGCCCGCCAGCGCAAACATCGCCGATGAGAATCGACACGGCAGAAGCCATGGCGCCCACGTACCTGCACAGAAACCATCCGCTCACAAAACCAATAGCACACAACATGGCCAACAAGTCCACACAGCAAGGCACACACAAATACACAAGCACAGTACACATCCCGAAAACACCCCCCCGGACAAACAAAAACTACAAAGGCCAGAACCCCAGACATAAACACCTGAAAACAACAGACCATGAGGACACACCCACATAGGTAAGTACAAAAGCAGCACTCCCACAGACCACAACCCCTTGCAACATTGCAAACCAGAGAGGAGAGGAGAGGACACAGTGACACAGCAAGGACAGCAGCACACCACAGAAACGCACACATCACAACCACCACCACCACCACCACCACCAAACACCTGCACCACAAACCCCCTGCACATTACACAACACACACCGCACCAGCACCACAAACACCATGGCACCACAAAGAATGCCCAAGTTCACGCCCATTGAGCTGACGGTCATGGTCGACGAGATCATCAAGGTGTACCCACAAATCTATGGGAACATGGTCCAGCACACACCACTAGCCACCAGAAACAGAATGTGGAACCGGATCGTAGACCAGGTCAATGCAGTCGGGACCCTGCCCAGGAACAGAGGAGAAATAAACAAACGTTGGAATGACGTCAAGAGCCTGGTCAAGAAGAAGGAGGGCAAAAACAGAGAGCTGGCTGCCGTCACTGGCGGAGGGAATCCCGCTCTCTTCAAGACCTTCAAAGTGTGGGAGGAGAAGGTGCGAGTCATAATACATCCGGAGATCCTCGCCGGATTAGCAGGGGAGTGGAGGCTGGTAAGTACAAACTAATGTATACCAGCACACCGCTATGTACTCACATGCACTACCACCATGCCACAGCTCCCAGGGACAAACACCCCCATGTCCAGCACACAATACACAACACATCACACACACATGCAACAGACACCACCACACACAGCCCAAACCGAACAACTGTAAGATACGTGGGGACATGTGTACACTCAGCCAGCCACGTAACCACCAACAGGTCCCCAAATATGCCAGAAGCGCCACAACGAGCACCCACCACACCCATGTGTCCGCCACAGCTGCACTAACCGACAAGTAACAGGTAAGTGGCAGGAACACAAAGTGCAGTGGGTGGGACGGTGGACAGCCCAAGTACAACACACACCAGGCCCCTAGTCCCACAGCACAGCAAGGAGGAGCATCCCCCACACCCCACAGCCACGTGTCAGCCACCGCAGTGCACAACGACAGCCGAAAGGCAGACATCACGGTCCACAGCAATCGGTGTCAGTGGGTGTCCAGCCACCCCCACGACCCACAACACCCCCCCACCCCCACAGACCTGCAACATGGAGCACCCCCCGCTTAGAGCCATGTGGCATCCAGTACAGTGCACGCACGAACAACTTGCAGGTGGGAAACTGGACAGGGCTGGATTACTGGAGGCATGAGGACCGGAACACGACCAACACATGGGACATGTCACGTAGCAGACGAACACGCAGCACCGCCCACCGTCACGAACAAGTGAACAATGTGCACACGGACATGAACAACAGACTCACACCCCACATGACCCATCACAGACATAGCAACACCCAAGGAGCCACGTCTGCATGCACAAGCCACACTGAATATAGTACCACACGGCAGCCACTGTGCAACTCATCACACACAACCGAAACACCATTGAAGTCCTGTCCATGTAGCCCCTACTGCCTGTCAACCACACACCCCACAACTACGCCTATGTAAGACAAACAACACTAGACGCAACAGAGCGGAACAACATAAATGCACACGAACACCACTGAACCCATCAAACACACAGACACACCATGCACATACAACATACCATCCATCCCATCCGTCAGCCCCAGTCTCATGAAAGGCATGTCATCCGCACAGCTGCCACACATACAGCAGTCACGCTAAGATACATGCCCATGACCAACCATGTGCCAGAAGTCAATGAAGCGCACGACACACTGTGAGCAACAACACACAACATGGGCCACACCCCCGAGCACTGCAGTGATGCACATGGCACAGGGCAGCACGCACACCAAGGAGATGGGACAACTGCAATACGTTGGCTGGCACACAACCATCACTCACTCATAACGATGCGTCCAATGCCATGTCCAGTAATCACAACAGACAGTAAATATGCAGGCCATGTCAAGCATGCACACACCTCAAACCATGCACTGTCATGCTGCCACAACACATGTCACGTTCGGCACCCATGGCTCACAGCATGTACCCCAAAAGCATATTCCCTCCCAAATGCGAATCTGGGGCATGGCCCCCATGTTGCCATATGCGTTCCTAAGCGTTCCATTTGAACCCCAAAAGCATATTCCCTCCCAAATGCGAATCTGGGGCATGGCCCCCATGTTGCCATATGCGTTCCTAAGCGTTCCATTTGAACCCCAAAAGCATATACCCTCCCAAATGCGAATCTGGGGCATGGCCCCCATGTTGCCATATGCGTTCCTAAGCGTTCCATTTGAACCCCAAAAGCATATTCCCTCCCAAATGCGAATCTGGGGCATGGCCCCCATGTTGCCATATGCGTTCCTAAGCGTTCCATTTGAACCCCAAAAGCATATTCCCTCCCAAATGCGAATCTGGGGCATGGCCCCCATGTTGCCATATGCGTTCCTAAGCGTTCCATTTGAACCCCAAAAGCATATACCCTCCCAAATGCGAATCTAGGGCATGGCCCCCATGTTGCCATATGCGTTCCTAAGCGTTCCATTTGAACCCCAAAAGCATATTCCCTCCCAAATGCGAATCTGGGGCATGGCCCCCATGTTGCCATATGCGTTCCTAAGCGTTCCATTTGAACCCCAAAAGCATATACCCTCCCAAATGCGAATCTGGGGCATGGCCCCCATGTTGCCATATGCGTTCCTAAGCGTTCCATTTGAACCCCAAAAGCATATTCCCTCCCAAATGCGAATCTGGGGCATGGCCCCCATGTTGCCATATGCGTTCCTAAGCGTTCCATTTGAACCCCAAAAGCATATACCCTCCCAAATGCGAATCTGGGGCATGGCCCCCATGTTGCCATATGCGTTCCTAAGCGTTCCATTTGAACCCCAAAAGCATATTCCCTCCCAAATGCGAATCTGGGGCATGGCCCCCATGTTGCCATATGCGTTCCTAAGCGTTCCATTTGAACCCCAAAAGCATATTCCCTCCCAAATGCGAATCTGGGGCATGGCCCCCATGTTGCCATATGCGTTCCTAAGCGTCCCATCTGAACACCAAAAGCAAAGTACAAACCAGACCCAGGATGGGCCAGGAGCCCGCATACACCAGAGTCACAATAAGTAGGGGCACAGCAACACACCCATCGGCATGGCCAATCCGTCCCATGCCACATGTGCACAGCACACAGTCCCATTGCCAAGCACACACAACTACAGATGCTACAGCCACACACACGCCTCCGGGAAACCCATGTACGAGATTGCACGAACTGTTAATGTCAGACGACAAATACATACTTCGCCAGGTGCAACACAATAACAAATCTCATTCTCTCCACAGGTGACGAACTGCTGGATGCTGGGGATGGAGCCAGCAGCCAGCACAGCCAGCCTACAAGCCCCCAACGAGGACACACGGATCTGGAGGATCTGTCCTCCTCTTCGGACACGGACCACCAAGCAGGCCCATCTGGTGTGGCAGGGCCCAGCCGCTCCCCAGGACCCTTCCTACCCACCAACCCATCATCCAGGGCTGCTGAACATTCCCAGCCCCCTGCTGCCACTGTCGTTGCGGCCACACCCACGGTCATTGTGGCCACTACCACTGCCGCAACCGCCACCATCGCCGCACCGACCACCACCGCCGCCACCACCACCACGTCTTCGCTGGCACCAGCCCCAGCGCAGGTGGTGGCCCGGCCGACTGGATCCACCCTGGGAGCCACAGCGAGGACCGTGGTGAGCAATGTGGCTAGTGGGCAGGCCGGTGCCAGCAGGACTGGTAGGAGGAGCAGGGTCAGGGAAACGCCAGCCTCCCCTGGGAGCCATGCCCTGCCTCAAATGGCCAGAGTCCTTGGGGCCTATGAAGAGGCCCAAGGACAATGGGTCCGGTCTGCTTCAGACACGCGTGAGGTGCTGGGGGTGCTGAGGTCCATGGACGCCCGTATGGGCCAACTCGTGGACCTCATGGGCCAGCTGGTGGTGGCGGTGAGGTCACAGCCAGGGACAGCAGCTCCCCCTCCGCCACCACCTGCCGGGGCGCAGGGTCGAGCAGCAGTGTCCAGTTCCCCTGCGTCCACAGCCAGTGAGCACACCTCAACCACCAGCATGTCGCAAGCAGGCACCCCCTCGCAAACGTGGAAGGGGCCGTCCGAAGTGGAAACAGATCTCCCGGGAGGACTTCGCACGCTCCAAACGCAAGTGAGGCAGCCAGCCAGCCTTCCGCCAGCCTTCCTTGACCAGCCACTGCATTGACTTGGACGACGATCCCACTCCACACAGCCATCTGGATGGCATGTGTGTGTTGGACTATGGACATAGAACCAGTGGGTACACCCTGAGCATCACGCAGCCATGACCGACAGCTCATTGTCACTGCACGCACCACTTTTGTCATCACCTTACACACAATCACATGTCACAGTTTGAAATAAATGCACCTTTTACACTAACTGCTGTTTGTGCCCTGTGTTTTATTTGTACGGAATACAACGGCCACCTTGGGCGGAAAGGCACCTGATGCGTGGCATGGCAATGGAATCCGGAGGGCCTGTAGGGACCTAGGGGTGGGAGACAGAACAGGAGCACATTCAATGAGTGTGTCACACACCCATCACACAGTACATGTCAACAACTACAAGCAATGTACACACATCGCACAGAGCAATAGGGCACAATGCCACAGCCACCAACAGTGGCATACTACCCTGGCCATGGAGCGTTGACACACAGCACGCAGTGAACAAACGGCCACCCTGACACAGCACACACACACCTGCACAGATACAGCCACATCAGCCGTCGTACATGGACACTCACCGTCAAGTGAAGTAGCGGGCGATGAGCTGCTGCCGCACATTACCAGCTTCCTCCTCTCCGCTGTCCTCCTCACTCGAGCTGTCCTGGTCTGCGGGCTGGGGCCCTGGTTGATCTCCGTCATCCACGATGAGGGGGATCTGCTTCCGAATGGCCAGATTGTGCAGCATGCAGCACGCCACCACTATCCGGCACACCTTCTGTGGGGAGTAAGCCAGCGCACCCCCGGTGCGGTCCAGGCACCTGAACCTGGACTTGAGGAGGCCAAAGGTACGCTCGACCACACGTCTGGTCCTCCCATGTGCCTCATTGTAGCGATCGTCTGCTGGGGTGCGAGGATTCCTCAATGGACTGAGCAGCCATGCCCCATTCGGGTACGCAGTCACCTGGGTGTGAGGGACACAGAGAACCGTTGCTATTCCAACTGGACAGGGGACAGCATCGCACAACCAGCACGCTACACCACTCCACATACTCACCGACAATACAGGCACGATCCTGTTGCATATTGGACATCAGTCGTGGCAAGATGCTGTTGCGCATTATGTGTGCGTCATGGGCCGAGCCTGGGATCTTTGCACACACGTGGGTGATCACCATGTCCGCAAGGCACACCACTTGCACATTCAGGGAGTGCGTGTGCTTCCTGTTGCGGTACAGGTGCTCAGTGGCCTGTGGTGGAACAAGGCCGACATGTGTGCAGTCAATGGCTCCAACGACGTGTGGGATTCTGCCAAGGGCATAGAATGCACCCTTCACTGCCGCCAATTCACGAGCCCTGGGGAAGCGGATGTACCTGTTTCGGTACAGCATCATGGCTGCCAGTACATCCCTCAGCACCTTGCTGAACATGGGCTGGGACATCCCTCCTCCAATGCCCACTGTGTGCTGGAATGACCCAGTGGCGAAGAAATGCATGGCGGCCATCACCTTAGCCGTGGGGGTGACAGCAGTCGGATACACCCTGCGGGGACGGAGATGGGGTTCTAACATGGCACACAGTCGATGCAGGGTTGGCCTGTCCAGCCGAAACTTCCTAATAACCTCTGTATCGTCCATGTCCGCCAGCAATTGGTATGGGCGGTCAATGTTCGGTCTCCGCCTAGGGACAATGGCAGAGGACACATGTCAAAGCAACATGACACATAGCAATTTCGCATACACATCACTGACATGACTGAGCAAGCACATGAGCCACAGCCCAGCTGTCAAGCTGGGACGGCACGGCCACAATACACTTACACAGGTCTCCCAACAATGGCAATGGCTAGTGATACAAACCACTGCCATGTGCATGCACATGGGGATCTAGCCCCAATGACTTGCGGGGCGTGCTGATGGGGACTGACTGCATATCCGTCAAGCGGCAACGCCACGGCAACATGAATGTCTGCTGAGCATGGAACTGCTTCCGCGGCTGGATGAGTATGGCACACGACGACGACGATGTGGGCACAGGCTGAGCGGCCAAAACAAGTGGGACCTGTGGCACGAGGGGATATGAGACAGTAGTAGGTGTCAGCACTGCACCCTATGTACAGCACTGTACGGATCACACCTCCCGAAACATTGACAGGTGTCCACATTGACAGCCCCATGCCAAGACGGCTGTGTGCTTGCAGTCACACGTCACAGGTGAGAGGTTACATTGCACGTGCCAGGTGGCAGACGTACATAGTGGGAGCTGGCATGTGTGTGCATGTGTCTCCTGTTCAGGATCCACCAGATGGGCGCTGACTCTGTACTGACCATTGGACACAGCATGTTCCGTGGAAGGCTTGTGTGTGTGGGATGGTGGCACTGGATGTGCCTCCGTTGGGTGGGGGGCCATGCACAGGGCGGGTACGTCGATGATTGCGCATTGTTGGTCACGGTGGGTGCACCAACTGAAGATGTGTTGCCCTGTGTTCAATTCCTATGTCCGCATGATGATGGACTGTAGATGTGGGCAGACTACACATTGGTCGATGTGCTGTCTATATGCATGTGCCTTCACACCAGGCACAGCTGCCCCTGCACATGTGACCCCTGCTGGACTCGCTGCTGGGTCTGTGGAGCTGATGCACCTTCTGCGCGTGGGGCGGACAGCTCTCCTCACTTCCCTCATTGCGCATGTCATGACTTTGCCGCAGGTGACATGGATCATGGAGGGCCCACATGTACGCGTGGGTAGGCTACACATGATTGTTCACTGGTCGCCACCCCCAGTCAGTGTTTCGAATGGGAAGGTTGTCGTGCTGGTGGTATGTTCGATGTGGCGGATGGGCGGGCCTAGGTGCGGGCTTACATTCCGGACATGGGGGTAGTTGGATTGGCGACTAGTTGCAGTACACACGGGACACGTCTCTTCCTTTCCACATCTGGGTCATCCCTTGTACTAACTGACAGTGATACAGTCATCTTCGCCCCAGCCCTCATGTCCTCCCTCGCTCCCCCAATATGCATGCTCACCTGCGAGGCTAGCGCTTGCACAGGCAGCCCCAAGCTCGCACCAGAGAGGGCAAGGAGTGTATGTGTGGGTCCAGTTGCACGAGTGGGCTGTCTCAGGGTATGATGTGTGGCAGGACGCCGTCCACCTGCGTGGTGCCCCAAATGGAGACCCGGCCTGCATGGACTATGCATCACAGTCTTCGCCTTCCGGATCCGCCACCTGCGACACCCAGTGGCTGTGGCTGCCCTTGCGGCCAGGCCGCGTCCGTCTGTGGCTGATGGCCCACACATTCACTCTTTGGCCTCTCTGGGGAGGGCTCGGGGGTGGTGGCGCACGCGCTTGCACTTAGTCGCAATGGCATGTGGCGTGGTTGGTATGATGGGCAATGGATGGGATGGTGCGAGCCACCTCCCGTGACGTCAGTGCTGCTCGTGCTGTGGTGCGTCCCCCTACACTTCCATTTGACTTGTGCCATGCTAGACGTTGAGGTTCTATTGCCTGCATGATATGACCAGGAGGAGCGCGAGGAGACCTCTCACACACCATGCTCCACTGCCATCCCGTGCCCTGTATCGCCTGTGCGGATTGACTATGTTGGGGTTACACCTGGTCGACTGGGGCTGTGTGTGCCTTGTCAAGGGGCATGGCGGGCGCACAACAGGATCCAGCTTGTCCACAGAGGGTGGGCTGAGGTGCGCCTGGTACCGCTTTGTACGTGTGCCCGGCTGCTGTGCACACACGTGTTCACTCCCCCCGACAGGTGTCCTCTCACAATGCCCAGGGAAGCGGTGGTGTACTGTTCATGACCCCTCCCAACACGGCGTGCTCCAACTTGGCATGTGCGCATCTACCCGTCACACCCACCCACCTGAGCACTGCGTCCATACGACTTCACACGACACATGTGTGTCTTCCACAGTTGTGCTACTCATTTGCGTTGACATCCAATACCAGTGGACTACATGGTCATGTCACGACTGCCGTGTACTTCACATACTCTCATCCTCTCTCATTCGTACTTGTGAAATGAGTCAGCGGAGACAGTTTTGGTTTCAAACATTATATTGAGTCTTCTGTCCTCTGTGATGCAGTATAGTGGACACTACTGGCAGCGGAATACATGTTGAGGATATACTGAGCATGATTGCAAATGGGATAGGGTGTGGGGTTACATGTGATTGGCTGTTGCATGTGGGATGTGGGCTTCAGAGTGACATCTGCTTGGCCAAGGCTGTGCTAATGTACATTTACGTATAGCTGCGGAGCTGCGGACTTTGACACAGACGGTATACATGTAGCCTACCAGACCGCTTGGCATCATGGGCACAGTCCATCTCAGTTCCATGTGACAGGTTTGCTGCAGTTGTTCCTCATGCACGCGTGCATGTGAGATGACATCAGGGCATGTGCTTGCGTGCATGCAGCGGCGTGCCACTTGTTGTTGCACTGTGGTGGTTACTGGACATGTCACAGTCACTGGGGTCGTGTTGTTGTTGTATGCACTTGTCGTCCATGCAAAGGTCCTGGTATGGGATTCCCGGGGCGGGGGTGGGAGGGGTGCAGCACCCACAGACTCCAGGTGACCTATTCATGTCCACTGAGCGGTGTGTGTGTCCATGGGCGCTGGATCCATGTCGTGTCCTGGTTGTTCGTGCAGTTCCGTCCATGTGGGTGCGATACACAGAGCCCATGCCACTGCCTCCCACGATGCATGCGGTGTTCCTGGATGTGATGGGGAACAGTGTGCATGTCCCGGTCATATCCGATGTCATGGCGATGTCGTTGATGGTGTGGTTACAGTTGCCGGTCGTTTGGTATGGCTGTTGTGGTGGTGACTGGCCAGTCCGTGCGGAAGCTAAGCATGGGTGCGGGGTTGGACATCATAGGTCAATTGGGGAACCTGCGTTGTGGTCCGACGAATTTACAGGTTGTCAGGTATGCGATGCCGTCCAGCAGGGCTTCCATGTCATTGGTGGTGTACATGTTTGCCAGCCAATGTAGCGGATGGTGGCTGTCAAGGTGTTGTTCGTAAGTTGTCCCTTGGAGGACCATGATGGGGCATGCTGGGTGACATTCGATGTAGCTGTTCTCGATGATCCGTCGTGTGGAGGCACAGTGGTCCCATTTCAGTGCGGGTGCGATGTTGGCCACATACGCCATGCCCCCATAGGCAGAGCAGGCCCTGTCGTGTGCGTCCAGAGGGAGGAGTAGTGGTAACAGGTCCGCCTTCAGACATGCCGGGTTGGAGAGGCATATCTCCACGGGATGCTGGTAGGGACACCTCCGACAGTAGAAGACGGGCATGACGCAGCTGAACAATGT
This sequence comes from Calotriton arnoldi, assembly GCA_963921515.1. Classification (NCBI taxonomy): domain Eukaryota; kingdom Metazoa; phylum Chordata; class Amphibia; order Caudata; family Salamandridae; genus Calotriton; species Calotriton arnoldi. The sequence goes on from CAWUFW010025730.1 coordinate 31,762, forward strand.
GATGCGGTAAGTCAGTCGGTAACTTACGTTCAGCAGGGACAGGAGATCGCATCCCAATGTATGAAACAGGTTGGTTTTGTACAGCTTGAGCTGTTCGGCGTAGTTGGGTAGGTGTGTTGCGGTTGCCATTTCGTAGCGGTGCGTTGTGGTGGCGTGCTCCGGCTGTGTGTGCAGTCTGCAATGTGCACGCTCCGAGGTTGCTGTGAGCTCTGTGTAGTCGTAGGGAGACAGGACTTGTGTTCTGTTGGCTTGTTTGGAGGACACGGGCCCTCTTCCCACATGCTTCTCAGACAGTTCAAGGTCAGTGATGTGTGACTCCTTCCAATTAACTTGCATGTGGCCGACATGGGGGAGTGTTTTCTTCTTTCTTCCCCGTCCGTTGTGTGCTTCTGTGATATGCGCTATCTGCCCTGTGGTCGGTCTCCTCGGCAAGCCTGTGTTGGTCTATTCTTGGACAATGGCTGTATTCACCGGCTTCTGTCGTAGGGCTGTGGTTTCGGAGTTGGAATGGAAGGTCATTCAGTGCTGTCTGCTCTCCCTTGTGTGGGCGGCAGGCTGCCTTTCCGCTCTGCGTTGGGCCTTGTGTGTGAATGTTATTCTTGGGCCACCTGTTGTCGGTCCCCGGGCTCTTTGGTGTTCCGTTTTATAATGTCTTGTTCATATGTGCAGGGTGGTATGGGTGTTTCAGTGTGGTACTGGCGTTCCTCTTCCCGAAGGGGCCCTGCTTCTCCTAGTTGGTGTTGCTGCCGCTGTGTGCTACGCCATGTTTGTTACACTGGGGTGTGTCCTGCTGTTGCGTGTCTTCACTGACATGTGTGCGTCGGTTGTGTGGCGTTGGGTGTTGTCCGTGAATTGGGCGTTGGGGACATGTCTGTGGCAGGCCTGTCATGTGTCATGTGCGTTCGGGGTGGGGCTGATGTGTGTGCTGCTTGGTTGTGTCCCTGTGTCTGTGTGCGACGCATGCATGGCGCTGCGGTTGGCCTCTGCGTTGTGCGCATGTGTGGCGGCGTCATCGCCGCTTTGGGGCCGTGACGGGGTTGTTGGTTCCTAGTCCCAGGTGGTGTGTACACATGTGTTACGCGATGTTACGATTTGGCCTGTGTGTCATATGTGGATGCAATGGTGGATGTGTAGTGTACACGCGCTGGTGGGGGGTTGTCCGCTTTTTCCGCCCTTGCACTGTGTGCGCTGTTTGCGTGCACTTGTTGTGTGTGTGCCTACCTGCGTCTCCGCGGTACGTTGCGTCCTTGGTGGTGCATCAGCAGGAGCATGGGGAGGGCCTGCAGTGCTGGATTCATGCTCGGGGAGCCGCTTCTTCGTTGTCCGTGCTCGGCGTCCTTGTTACCGCTTCGGTTTGTCGTACGGTATCTCTTGGCCGTGGGAGCCGTTTGTTTGCGGCATCGTAATTTATGCGCCGGGCGGGACGTGTTTCGTCGGACGGTGTGTGTCAGTTGGGCTGCGCCGCTACGTGTACGGGCGCACTTTGATGGCGGACGGTGTTGCTGGCTTGCCGGCGGTGTTTGGCCTACTTTTCGCATCGTAATTGGGCGGGCGTGTGGACTGCTGCGTGCCGGCGGTAACTGGTGGTTTTTGCATCCACCAGCACGGCGGTTGTGCTTCCGCCCGCCATCGTAATGAGCCCCTTAGACTGTTTACCAAAGATTTGGAAAGTGTAAATGCTTCTGGAAAGAGACTACAGATAAAGGAATTAATGAACATTTTGCGAAAATGGGGAGACATTGATAAATGGAAAATTAGATGGATAAGAAAGAAAGAGGAAGTACAAGCGAGAGAAGCAGCAGCTGCATTTCCAGTAAGAGAATCAAGCAAAGTGGAACAATTGTGTCCAATGAGAGAGGTTCCTAGAGGTGGATATGTTCATGTTCCTTGGAGTAGACAAGATATATTGTCATTTACAAATGATTTCCGAAGTTGAGAGAAAAACCAGTTGAATGGTACAAACAGGTAGAGAGATTTGTGAAGGTTTCAAAGGTTCTATTGAAAGACTTGGATGGTCTATTTGATATAGTGGTACCTGCTGATTTATGGACGGAATGTAAAATTACGATTGCTTGGCCTAATGAGGAGTATGCTAGAGATGCAAAGACAGGGGCACCCTCAGGCGACGTGATGAAAAAGTATCACCAAGTGATTACGTATTTGAAAGGGAAAATTCCTCCTAAAGAAACAGACTGGGTAAAAATAGATAGAACAACACAAGAACCAAATGAATCTGTACATGCATATTATGAAAGGCTACTACAGGTGTTTAAGCAGTATAGAGGTTTTGAGAATATCGGTGACAAGGATATGGGACATTTTGGGGTCGATTCCGATTCGGGCCGGAAAAAGCACCGACCGACTCGGATCCGGAAAAAATACCGACCGACACGTACCCGTGGCGCACGACACGCCAAGTACGATGCAAGGCGCGAAAAATCCGACCGACACGTAACGAAACCAAGTCGACCGACCGAGCCGCACGGAAAACAGCAATCCGGCCGGAAAAACACGCGAATCAAACCGACCGACACGCACCCGGAACAAATCCGACCGAAACGTACACGCTAACTCCAAACCGCAAAGTACGATGCAAGGCGCGAAAACCACGAGCGAGTCGGACGGAAGACAAGCCGTACGACCGACACGCATACAAAACCGAGCCGAAGCAACACAATACACCGCGACCGACGCGTATGCAGCATAGAAAACTGCACAAACACAGCGTGAACGAAACGGAGAACACCGTACGAGACCAATGCAGGGTCCGACTCGGTCACACGAACGTTTCCAACATACACAAACAGCACAAAGGAAAAATCACCCAAAAAAAGGCCAAACAAGCAATTACCAAGCCAATAAATACTGGGGGGTGGGGACAGAGAACAAAGACACACCCACAACTCCACCTATATAAAGGACACAAATAACTACCATGAGCCTTTGCAAATGCCATTCCACTGCCAGCACCCAAGAGAAAGCAACCACACACCCACAGCTCATCCCTCATACAAGCCACACACCATCAGCACACCAACAAATACCAACCTCACATACACCCAGCAAAACACACACTCACACACCCTCACCTGCACACCAACACACACATCACTCACCATCACCACCCATCACCATGCCCCCCAAGAAGAATCACAAGTTCCTAGATTGTGAATTGGAAGTCCTGGTAGACGAGATCCTCAGGGTAGAGCCACAGCTGTTTGGCGCACTGGTCCAACAGACCCCCATCTCCCAGAAAACCAAGATGTGGGAGAGGATCATCAACAGGGTGAACGCACAATCACCATGTCTGCGCACAAAGACCGACATCCAGAACAGGTGGTATGACGTGCGCAGGAGGGTCCGGGAGCTGCTCAAGAAAGACTACCTCATCAGCCAATACACCGGCAGTGGCCCTCCTGCCAAGCCAGTATACCTCAGGCCCTGGGAGGAGAAGGTGCGGGCCATCCTTCCGCCAGTGAGCGTATATGGACTAGAGAACATCCCAGAGCCTGGTGAGTACACAACAAATGTACACAATATTCTGACACAAAACACACACACATCACTGTCAAGGGGAGAGTCAAACCATGCACTCATAGCAATTACACAGCAACCAGAACAGAATCATCCCAAAATGTGTATGTCAGTCAGATAAACACAACACATGCCATCAAAAAAGTTACATCCAACCGTGCCATCACATGTACAAACACAACTACAACTACAGCTAGGCAGTGGCACAAATAGAACTAACAAACACATCCAGACATGTAGCCACCACAACAACACCAACACACAGTGAAGACCACTCAAAGGAAGGAATTCTGTGTATGCTGGCCAAGTCAGTGTAGCCAATAGCATCATGGGAGTCGCAGTCACACATATTGCCCCCCCCCCACAACTGTCCCATCAACACCACCATGAACCATGCGCACATCACAGGGAGTGGAGAAGGACTCACAAGATGGCTGACACTGGCTACTGCTGTGGGGAGCACAAGGCCCTGCTGGCAAATGTGCACCAACAAACAGCAGGACACCACTGACTGACATCCTGAGAGACAACTTCCACTCCCTGCAATGCAAGCACGTTCCATGGTGGGATATCTGGCTGGCTGGGTGGGAAGGGGGACTTGCAGCACTGACTATAGTCACAAGCACCTCCCCTCACACACCCCCCCAACACAAACTCCACAGTACCCACCTGGTAGTATGCAATGCCCTCCATCCCAACACAAGATCCCACAAAGAACCACCACCCTGGGTTATGTTGTGTGAAGCACAGGGACACTCTTGGGACTCTTAGCCAAACAACTGCCAGGACAACACTCCCAGCCATCCTGTCAGCACAGCCAGCCCACCCCACAGGGAAGCAGAGTCAAAAGGAAGGAAGCATGGGCATGCTGGGAAGGGGGTGGAGGCAATAGCATGATGAGAGTCGTAGTCACTGATATTGGTCACCCCCACAACTGTCCCATCAACACCACCCTGAACCATGCTCACATCACAGGGAGTGGAGAAGGACTCACAAGATGGCTGACACTGGCTACTGCTGTGGGGAGCACAAGGCCCTGCTGGCAAATGTGCACCAACAAACAGCAGGACACCACTGACTGACATCCTGAGAGACAACTTCCACTCCCTGCAATGCAAGCACGTTCCATGGTGGGACATCTGGCTGGCTGGGTGGGAAGGGGGACTTGCAGCACTGACTATAGTCACAAGCACCTCCCCTCACACACCCCCCCAACACAAACTCCACAGTACCCACCTGGTAGTATGCAATGCCCTCCATCCCAACACAAGATCCCACAAAGAACCACCACCCTGGGTTATGTTGTGTGAAGCACAGGGACACTCTTGGGACTCTTAGCCAAACAACTGCCAGGACAACACTCCCAGCCATCCTGTCAGCACAGCCAGCCCACCCCACAGGGAAGCAGAGTCAAAAGGAAGGAAGCATGGGCATGCTGGGAAGGGGGTGGAGGCAATAGCATGATGGGAGTCGTAGTCACTGATATTGGTCACCCCCACAACTGTCCCATCAACACCACCCTGAACCATGCTCACATCACAGGGAGTGGAGAAGGACTCACAAGATGGCTGACACTGGCTACTGCTGTGGGGAGCACAAGGCCCTGCTGGCAAATGTGCACCAACAAACAGCAGGACACCACTGACTGACATCCTGAGAGACAACTTCCACTCCCTGCAATGCAAGCACGTTCCATGGTGGGATATCTGGCTGGCTGGGTGGGAAGGGGGACTTGCAGCACTGACTATAGTCACAAGCACCTCCCCTCACGCACCCCCCCCCAACACAAACTCCACAGTACCCACCTGGTAGTATGCAATGCCCTCCATCCCAACACAAGATCCCACAAAGAACCACCACCCTGGGTTATGTTGTGTGAAGCACAGGGACACTCTTGGGACTCTTAGCCAAACAACTGCCAGGACAACACTCCCAGCCATCCTGTCAGCACAGCCAGCCCACCCCACAGGGAAGCAGAGTCAAAAGGAAGGAAGCATGGGCATGCTGGGAAGGGGGTGGAGGCAATAGCATGATGGGAGTCGTAGTCACTGATATTGGTCACCCCCACAACTGTCCCATCAACACCACCCTGAACCATGCTCACATCACAGGGAGTGGAGAAGGACTCACAAGATGGCTGACACTGGCTACTGCTGTGGGGAGCACAAGGCCCTGCTGGCAAATGTGCACCAACAAACAGCAGGACACCACTGACTGACATCCTGAGAGACAACTTCCACTCCCTGCAATGCAAGCACGTTCCATGGTGGGATAACTGACTGGCTGGGTGGGTGGGAAGGAGGTCCGGCTGCCAACCAAACACAACCAATGCAGACCATGTTCACACCCCAGAAAATACATAGAAATGCCCAAATAATGCAGGACAATGTGCCACACCAATATCAACCCCTGACTGTGACGACTCAGGACAATGCAATGTACAGGCCCGCACCCAGAGGCACAGTCACAACTGTCATGTGTGTCAACCATTGATGCCTGCAGAAACATGACATACATTGTTTGTGTCTCCCAAAAACAGGTGATGATGGGGACACAGCAGCAGACGCTGAGGAGTCCCAGTCCCAGGCTCAAGAGGATGCCGAGCTCACTGGCGTCGTACAGCCTCTGTCCTCCTCGGACGATGAAGAACAACCTGGCACATCCGGTGCAAGTCAACATGCAGCACCAGCAGGACCACCAGCTGCAGCACCAGCAGGACCACCAGCTGCACCCCCTGCACCCACCCCTCCAACGACTGTCACCACGAATACCATCCCTGCCGACATGGACAGAATAAGGAGCAACACCAGCACAGTGACCCTGGACCAACCTGGGGCCATGGCCACCACCACCACCACCAACTCCCAAGGTGGACCAGGGTTATCTGTGCGTGCCACTGCACACACTGCACATGTCAGCAGGGGTGGTGGGAGGGTGGGAGACAGAGGTCGCTGCTTGCAGACGTTGCTGGTGTGCATGATGACTCACAACTGGTACGCATAGCTGATGCGTACCAGTCCAGCACCGGAGAGCTCAGCCAGGTAGTGGGGCTCCTCAGAGACATTAAACAGCAGCAGGCTGCCCATCATGCCCGCTTGGACTCCCACATGTCCCACGTGGAGTCACACATGTCCCGTGTGGACTCACACATGTCCCGCGTGGAGTCCAAGTGGGATGCACTGCATGAGATGACGGCGGTGCACAGGGACATTTTACAATGCCTCCGCCAGATGAACAGCAACCAGTCCACACCTCCCTGTGTGCCAACAACATCTGGTGCCGAACAAACTGCAACTGCCACAGGGAGGGAGGAGGACTCTGGCGGAGAGTCCCCTGCACCGCAGCAGCCTGCACTTGAGGGCCCCCCCAAGAAGAGGGGTCGTCCGAGGAGGGAAAAGTGAGAGGCCGATGGCCAAGCGCAACTCCCAGGAAGCCTGAACCTGTTCTGGATGTTCGCCTTTGTGCACAGACTGTTCACCCTGTTGACGGCAACACTACTCCCACACATTGCATGGGGAGTACAAGTTGGACCAATGAGTCAGACAACTGTGGCCCCGATACTGGGGATCCTGTCTACCCGGACTTTCAATTCACCTAGGAACTTGGGATTGCAAGATTCATGTACAGCACAACCCATCCTATGCACTATTAACACAAATGTATCACAATAAACACACTAATACACCATACTTGCCTCTGTCGTGATTCCAACGTGGGTGCTGTTATGGGGATGATGAACTGCAAAATTACACTGTGTATGCGAACTGCAACAGCAAGGACAACACAGGCATGTGAGTACAGGAAACGTGACACACATGAGGGAGACACACCACCAGGGCTACACGACACATACACCTAGGCCATCTGACTCATTGCCTACACTGATGTTGCCAGGGAAGACGGTGCAATGCACAGACACCACACCCATTCCCAGTTGTAGTCAAGTAGCCCACAGGTGCAGTAAGCAAATGGCAGTCAAATGTGTGACCACAGACAACGCACATCACAAAGTGAAGCACAGGTTTATTACACAGTTGCAACATGCCGTAACCACTACAGATGCAAGGTAACCCCACCTGGCAGCGGGCACACAGTCAACAACTGTAGACGGAAGGAAGTCCATGGGTGTGGCGCACATCACCTGTAGGGACACAACAGCTACCAGCCTGGATGTGCAATCACGTCGTCGGTGGACACAGTTGACCAAACGAATCTGAAAGTACCCTGTGAAGGACAGAAATGACACACAGTCAAAAGCAATGGAGTACAGGACAGAACAGCAAAACACATGCACAATACATGTTACAAGATACCCACCCAGAACCAAGTTAGCATGTCAACACTGTTGGGGAGTACAGCCCACCTGTTAGCACACATCGCAACACACATCCAGTCAAGTGGCCCATGGACACACTCCCACAGCACCAGAGCACCACCCACACATCATGCCAACTCACATCATTGACATGACACCTCAGGATACTCACATTCAGCTAAAGAAGTTGGTGATGAGCTGTGTGCGGACATCACCATCATCATCATCATCATCGTCACTGGCATCGTGGTCCAGGCCAGGATCCTCCACAGGTGGCGGATGTTGGTCATTGTCATCCTGGATGAGAGGCAACTCCTTCCGCACTGCCAGGTTGTGGAGCATGCAGCAGACGATGATAATCTTGCACACTTTCGCAGGGGCATATGGGAGGGACCCTCCGGTCTTGTCCAGGCAGCGGAAGCGGCTCTTCAGGAGACCAAAGGTCCGCTCAATCACTCTCCTGGTCCGACCATGTGCCTCATTGTAGCGCATCTGGGCAGGTGTCACAGGGTTCCTGAGGGGTGTCAGCAACCACGGCATGTTGGGGTATCCCGAGTCACCTACGGACAGACAAGTGCACATTAGCTGACTTGGAACAGTGGGCGGAATACTACAGATCAGATCACACACAATGGCACAAAGTCAGTACACACCGACAAGCCAGGCACGCTGGTTCTGCATCTGTGCCATCATCCTGGGGATGCGACTACTCCTCATCACAAAGGCATCGTGTGCTGAACCAGGGAAACGGGCACACACGTGTGTGATGGTCATGTCTGCAAGACACACCACCAGTGCATTGACCGAGTGGTAGTGCTTGCGGTTCCTGTAGGCCTGCTCCTGGGCCTGTGGTGGTACCAAAGCCACATGTGTCCCATCAATGGAGCCAATTACATGCAGCATCCTCCCCAGGGCATAAAAGTCACTCTTCACGTCAGTGAGTCGTCGCAGTCTAGGGAAATAGATGTACCGGTTCAGGAAGAGCAACATTGCCACCAAAACATCGCGGAGCACACGGCTGAACATGGTCTGTGACATCCCACCAGCAGTCGCCACAGTATGTTGGAAGGTACCAGTGGCAAAGAAGTGTAGGGCTGCCATCACCTTCACCTTGGGGGTCAGCGCTGTAGGATACGGCCGGCCAGGCTGCAAATGTGGGGACAACTGCACTGCCAAATCCTCAATCAGCTGCCTGGTGAAGCGGTACCGTCGGATGCTGTCCCGTTCCACCATCGTTGCCAGGTCTGGGAATGGCCGATGGACAGCAGGAGCCCTGCAGTGCAGAGGAGATGTAAGCAAGATTGTCAGTCACCCCACATATGCGGCATTGAACACACTCAAGATCCCAACATACATCATTATGAGGCACAACTACATGAAGTGTGCAGTACCGGAAGGACATGTATGGTACATACATGGCCAACATCTGTCAACACGGTCCAACAGGTGGCATCAATTAGTCCCAGGTTGGCCCATTGGATATCATGAGGCCGTGTCACAGTTCCCATCTCCTGCTGCCGTGTCA